>JBBPSN010000058.1:0-57450 GCA_038093615.1 Austroboletus olivaceoglutinosus | reverse complement strand
TACAAAGGCCATTGGATGATAAGCATCCATGATAAGAGCGGTTACCGCTATTGGTCCCTATTCTTATACCGGTGTAACCTGGTGATAAGAGGTTCTTCTGCTATTGGTTGACACAAATAGCACTTATCATATGATAAGAGGGTTTATTGCCATAGGATGATATGAATGACCGATATCATTGGACGATAGAGACTAAGGTTTGCTTAGTCATCATGTCACGTGTGACCAGTGAGCATGAACGTCGATAAGAGTCGTCTCAATTAAGAGCACTCTTTTCAACAGAGTTGAAATCATTCCCACAGCTTTGATGAAGTACAACCCATACTTCACTTGTTTTAATGAAAATCGGCTGGACAACCCACAATACCCACTTTTAAACTTTATGCAATACTGCCTAGCACCCAAAACTGATCTGGATGACATGGATATGGAATTCACACCACCAACTGCTGCTTCTTTAGCAGATCAGCATCATATGTGGAGGGGCTTAGGTCTTGCAAAGTGGTATTGGGACGTTCCAATCAAACAAGCTTGGAATAAAGTCATGGATGCTGAGTGGAGGCATAGATGAAGGCAAACCTCCTTCGCCTCGATGTGCCTGCATCTTAGGCTGGCCACATCATACAACAACCCTTACGAAATTGCTGAACGCCAAATAGGTTTAGTGCAACCAGAACCTTTACGGCTCATTCCTTTACCAATTCTCAGGTATCAACACTCGCTCAAATCACTCGATGACAGCAGATCTTCATTGTCAGTGTATAACTCTGACAAAGCAACCTCTGGTTCCTTCTCACTGGAGGGTCGATGTGATGAATCTAGAGAAATGGGGGAAAAGTCACTTTTTCTCACCAGAGAAGACAGTGTTGAGTGGTTCATGGCCGCTACTGCCGACCTTTGGCAAGATCGCCTACGCAAGAGATGCTATAGTGATCACAGCAATAGGGAGTTGGTCTCTGAGGCTCATAAAAGACTTCGTGGACCTGAATAAGTATCTTTCTGAGTCGGATGCTCTTGTATATGTTTTCTGGAACACCAGTTTACATGAGTTCAAGCTTTTTGACGGAAATACTTTAGAGAACTACCACTACTTCAAGCAGCTGCGAAGAGAATGTCACTATGGCATTCTTGGAACCTATCTCTCAGGATCACCTAGAGATGTTTCCATTCTCTTCCACTGATACTTTTGAGTTTCAGATAGACTGTATCACTCAGCTGCCACCAGTCAATCAACCTTATGGAACTTCCTCTTGTCATGTCAGAAAAAGAGTTTTGAAAAGCACAATTTGGCCTACATTTAATGTGACTGACCACCTTTGGTTCAATGAATTGTAGGAATTCCTCAATCATCAACCATGTCTTCTTCCACAGAATCAAAATCTTTGTTTGCTGCAGTTCCAATGCTCAAGGGTCCTTCTAATTATACCACATGGTTATCCATGATGAGGAACGCCCTTCAGCTTACAAGAGTTTGGCGGATTGTAGATGAATCTACCATCATTCCTGTTCTAGGAGCAGAAGCACCTGCTGCTACAGCTGCAGATATTGACCATTGGATTGAAAATGATCAAATGGCTGTCAGTATGATAGGTCTGAAACTACCTCAGAATCTTCAAATGTACATCGTCGACATCTATGACAACACCAATGCTTCCCTGGCACACCACACCTGGATGTCACTCAGGACTGCAATGTTACCTATAGGACTTACCAGGAAGTTTGCCATCTTTTGTGAAGTGTTGGATTACCACATTCCAAAATCTGGCAATGTTGAACCCACTATATACCTCCAGAACATGAAAATTCTCTATAATCAGCTGGCAGATGCTGGTATGACTCTTACCAAGGACATCAAAATGATGTTGCTCATCCACAAGATGTCTCGCGCCATGCCACAACTCATGACCACCATCATTCACACCACCGATGATGCTCACTTTACTGTTGACCACATATCTACCAAGATAATGGCAGAATACAACCAATAGAAAGTCGTACCCTCTTCTCACTCACCTTCTCAGGCACACGCTGTGGTACCACCCATGCTAGTCAACTGGATTTCTACAGTTCAACACACTCCTCAGATGCATTGTAGCTTTTGCAGGCTAAACAACCATACCATGGAGAATTGCTAGAAGAAGAAAGGAAGATCATTCCCGAAATCTTCTTTTGGAGCACAACACTCCGCACCAGCATTGAAACTGAAGAAACCTTTTACTCAAAAGAAAGGACCAACAAGAAAGGATAAAGGAAAAGGGAAAGCTCATGCACATGAAGCTATGGAGCTTGGATCAGATGATGAGTCGGAAGCACCACTCACTCAATTCCATCCTGGATCTTCCTTTGACATGTGCAACCTTGCTGCTGCCGCAATGAACACAGCATTAGAAGCAGTGCAAGAGCACTCGGATGAAAATGATGATATTTATATACCCTCACAACCGATTCCTTTCACCACCACAGAACCAGCCATGCTCAAACAAAAGAAGCATGTCTCTTGGGCTGACGAAATGGATAAAGAGGAAGGTACCGGAGTGGATCTTACAATCTACAATGAAGGTAGCGACTCGGGTATGTCTATTGCCACAAGTGGATTTACTAACAACAATCCTTTTCAGTCCTTGCCGTTTCTTAGACAATGAAAGTCCTTTCCACCCCTCTGATGTCAGATCACTGCATCATGATCTTGGATTACCAGATCAACTTGTCTTGGATCACCAGACAGTTATGAGTATAAAAACTCAAGAGGAGCATGGAAGGAAATGTCATAGAAACAGATCAAAAAAGTATGTTGGTGGCAGTGGTCGTTTGGAACAATCTGGATGGAATACCAATGGAACATGGAAACACGGACTAGACTCACGTAATCTCATTGTCTGGGGTGACAATGATGACCCTACCGGTTATCATGATGCATCCTATGATATATATGAATTGAACTCGTGTTTTTACATGGGTGAACATAAGAGTTCTAGAAGCAATGTTTGGATGATTGACTCTGGTTGTACCGAGCACATCACTCCTTACATTAATGATTTTTCTTCTTTAGGAAATGAAGAGCATCACTGCTATACAGCGAATGGTCAGTTTATCATGAACTATGGACCTGGAACAGTTGCTATTAGTCACAACAATGGATGGAAAACCGAACAAGTTTGACTAGACAATGTCTGGTATGCTCCAAAAGCAACCAAACGATTGTTATCCATGAATACGCTTATGGATCTTGGATATTGAGCCACCATTACTGACAAATTGACAACTTTCCACGAACCAACTGGACATCTTGTACTTAGAGGAACACCTCTAGTATCTGGGAATAAGCTGCATTGGATACAAATGGAGATTGTATCACCAAACAATGCAAACAGTCTTCAAGACGATTCATCACTGCTATAGCACTATTGCTTAGGACACTGTTCAGATAAAGCTTTATGTCAAGCTCATTGAACAACTCTTGGTTGTCTGAATTTCTCAAAGATAACGAAGTTATCTGGTATTTGTCAAGAATGCACTCTCAGTAAAATGACCAATAAACCATTCATGGAATCCATCACACGAGCGAGTCACATACTCAATCTGGTTCACACCAATCTCTGTGAATTCCCTATTTGCTTGCATAATGGAAATACATGGATAATTACATTTATTGATGATTATTCTGGATCTGCACAGATTTTGTTCCTCAAAAACAAATCTGATGCAGCCAATAGTTTTCGTAACTGGCTGAGTTGGACTACCACTCAGACCACTTCTCACCTGAAAGCACTGTGTTCAGACTATGGGGGGAAATATGTTAATGCTTCACTACAAGCGACACTTTCCTCTCAAGGGATTGAGCATCAACTCACTGTTCCTCACACACCACAACAGAATGGAAGGGCAGAATGGTTTAACTGTACTATCCTTGAAAAAGCAGAAGCAATGCAGTTACATGCTTGTTTACCACCATTCTTCTGGCAAGACGCAGTTGAACTGGCATTATGAATCTATAACAAGCAACCAATGAGACGCATTCAATGGAAAACTCCATATGAATTGTGGAACAGGACAAAACCCAATATTACGGAACTCTGAACATTTGGATACCAAGCATATGTGCTTATACCAAAGGTTTTATGCACCAACAAGCTCTCTCCCAAGTTAGAGGAGATGATCTTTGTCAGATATGATCCTGGAACCAAGGGATACCGGTTCTGGTCTTATCAACGATGATACCTTGTGATCTCACGAACAGCAACCTTTGATGAATTCTCATTCCCAAGATGTCATGAAACAAACAATCGACAAACACCCCATGTTTCTCGAACCACCAATCCAGGAGAAGATGAAAGTCATGAATCATCTTCTGATAGTTCAGAATCAAGAGGAGACAATACTGATTATATCGCTCCCAATAGGTTACAACCGAACTTACAGACATCATCATTGCCTTCTCATCCATCAGACCCCTCACTTGATCATCCAAACGTTGATAATTCGGACTCAACTAGTGAAGAGGAGCTACGTCCTGGAACTCCAGATGATAGCACTGACGAAGAAGACATTTCCAGAACAACTGAACAGGATGAACAACATAGGAATGCAGACAGAGAGCGTAGACGTCCTGATCCTGATTCATGCCCTACACCAGGACCTTCCACTAGATGGGACTCGTCTCCTTCATTGGAATCACGAGAATGATTGAATAGAGAAGTTGGAACTTCCAACTGGAGAATACCACTGGGTGTAGAGTGACCATTCCGACACAATAAACCATCACCACAAGCACCACTGGAGTTATGGATGGAAACACAACGATCTGAAAGAATCAGACAACCCGTCATCTGTACCAATAACATCTATGGAACACACACAGCCATAGAAATCGAGAGAGATATCGCTGGTGAACGAGAGTTCATCAGAGACATCTTGGGATCTCAGGAAGCACCAAGAGACCAGTCCGATTTTGTATGCTCTGATGCACTGGAACCTGATTCCGACGTATCCATGGGTTCAGCTAACTTGTTCTTATCAGACATAGTAATGTCAATGATGGTTCATGCTGCAGAGACATCCGGAATCCCTCAACAATTCCGAGATATCAGCAGGCTGCCAATTGTGGAACAAACCGACTGGTTTACTGCTTGCCAAGAAGAACTCAAGGCAATAGCAGATCAGAACATATGGAAATTGGTAGATTGCCCACCAGATCGAAAACCCATCAAATGTTGTTGGGTATTCACACAAAAATCAGATGGCAGGAAGAAAACCAGACTGGTCGCAAAAGGTTTCACTCAAGTCTTTGGACTTGATTTTGACGAAACATTCTCACCAGTAGCACGATTTGAGACAGTCAGACTCATACTCGCAATTGCTGCTTTAGAAGACTGGGAGATTGAAGCACTCAACGCCAAATCAGCTTTCCTTTACGGAGATTTAGACGAAGAACTTTACATGGAACAACCTGAAGGCTTCAAGGCAAAAGGGTTAGAAAAGAAAGTTTGTCACCTACTCAAGGCGATCTACAGCTTGAAGCAAGCAGCATTACAATGGAACAAAGCTCTTCACCATTCACTCTTGAAAAGAGGCTATAAGAGATGTCTCTCAGATGGAGGCGTTTACTTTAAAGAGATCAAAGGTAAACTCATCTTGATCATAGTCTATGTTGATGATGCCCTCTTCTTTGGTAGAAACCGAATCATGATATTGTCTGAAAAGGCAATATTCATGAAGATCTGGGAATCAAGAGACTTAGGACCTGTTAAGGAATACCTTGGCATAACCATCAAATGTGACAGATTGATTAAAATGATTACACTGGATCAGACCGTGTATGCTGAGAAAGTTGTCAAATGTTTTGGTCTTCTCAATGCCAAACCAGCATATACTCCACTACCGACTGGATATAATCCACGGATCAGTGAAAAGGAAGCTTCTGCATCTCTACAAGCGAAGTATCAATCTGTCATCAGATCACTCCTTTATATTATACTTGGTACAAGACCAGACATTGCCTATTTGGTTATCCGTTTATCACAATACTGCACAAACTCTTCTGAGGATCACCTCAACCGAGCATTACAAGTTGTCAGATATCTTGGAACTACCAAGACTCTAGGCATCAAGTACTACGGTGCACAGAACTCTGGATTATTCGGATATAGTGATAGTGACTGGGCTGTGAATCCAGATGATCGCAAGTCTATCACAGGCAATATCTTATTCCTTGCAAACGGCCCTATATCATGGCTGACGAAATGTCAAACTGTCGTCACTGGATCTGTTGAAAAGAGTACTCTTAATTGAGATCACTCTTATCGACGTTCATGTCCACTGGTCACACATGACATGATGACTAAGCAAAACCTTAGTCTCTATTGTCCAATGATATCGGTCATCCATATCATCCTATGGCGATAAACCCTCTTATCATATGATAAGTGCTATTTGCGTCAACCAATAGCAGAAGAACCTCTTGTAACCAAGTTACACTGGTACAAGAATAGGGATCAATAGTGGTAACTGCTCTTATCATGGATGCTTATCATCCAATGGCCTTTGTAGCTCTTACCCAGCTTAACTGGGTAATTTCCTTACTTGGCTTGGTCTGTGCGCCATATGGCACACTATATAAACCCCCTGCTCTGGACAGACCAGATAGGATCTTTTTCTTCTTCATACCCTCTTATGGATACATCCTAAGAGACACTACTCTAGTACATCTCCAGTACTAGAATCATATAGGACTTTGGATCTTCCTGTGTGGACAGATCACCGTTAGCACAGTAGAGTCATCGGATTGACTGTTACAGTCCTCCTTTGACTACATCTACCGAACCTATCCAAGTTCTGGACATTAGGTGTGACAGTACTACTGTTACCTTGATCTTACTTCCTATTTACAAGAAGTAACCCTTGTTTCATTTCTCGGGATTATATCAGGGCGGCCTTCCCCTCAAGTAATTGCTCTCAGTTTAGACACAAAAGCCAAGGTGTGTATTTCTCTCACACCAGCATAGCCCCTCTATGCTCCTCTGTGCATACCAGGTCTAGGATTATACATCCACTGAGCCTGACCTGGAATCGATTGTACCTCAGAGAGATCTAGGTATCTTTTGTCAGACTCTTGTATGCAAGGACGTTGCATCATCCTCTGGAGCTGCAAACCTGTCTAAATATGGTGACAAGAATAAAGGTAAGGATGATGAGGACATGGAAGATGACTTTTTGAGTAAGGCACAAATCATGACTCTTATGACAATGGCATTAGTGACTTCTCGTGACACATGTGCTCACTTGTTGGTTCAGGTCAATTCTTGTCTTTTACTAACACTAAACAGATTCATCCATTGAACTTGTCATTGGCACCTGGTTTCTTTATGATCTTCTTGGCTTGTCATGCTTGGTCGGCCTCGCTATAACTTGCCTGTTCTTGCCTCTGACTCCCATTATGGATGCAAAGTTGTAGTGGACGCACAAGGAAACTTGATGAAAGCTTGTGACAAACGCGTCACTCTAATGAATGAGGTATGCGAAAATATTGGAAGTGAGGATCTTCCTTTGATAATATATTCAGATACTGGGTGCGATCCGTATGCTCAAGGTGACAAAGCGTCGATCCGAGATGATACGTCACGTTGACATTGCATTAGTTCATGGCCTGGGAGCGCAGTTTTGAGAAAAGGATATTAAAAATTCGCGAAAGAGAGCTGAAATATCAAAAAGCCAGTTACACGATCGAGTTGTTGTTCAATCTACTATGGTATCATCCTCTTAACTTGACCAAAAGCCACTGAATCTGATGGCTATGTCACAGGGATGGCTCACCGATCCTGGTTACGATTGTCTCGCTCTGGCATTTTGCGGCGTTTCGTGGACAGGCGCTGACTCCCTCGATTGCATTCACTTCTGTATTTTGGCTTGCATTTTGTAGCTACGAACTAACCGATTGCTATTGCCATTAGTTATTTAGCACTTCTTGGGAAAGCAGATATTCCATCTGGTCAGGTTGTATGTCCTAGGTCCCGCCTGATGTCCTCGCAACCCTCTCAGAAAAATTGCCTTCCCAAGAAGACCGGGTTGTTCAGGGTGTCTGCGCGCATGTCCCACAGGTGATCGCATACTTTTTTGTACAGAAGAACGTTCTGATATTGAAGCTATAGACCGCGTGGCTTCGGAATGCTTCCATCAAAGGTAAATTTAGCTGTCGCGTACTATTAGATCAAAGCAACATGTGCACTCGAGAGTGATTTCCTTATTCTGGAGGATGGGGACGAGTCCGAAATTGGTGAACGCGGTGTAAGCGCTTTTTTATCGTCCCGTATAGCATGCATGTGCTACATTCTCGAAGATTAACTTGTCTGGAGGTCAGAAAGCTCGAGGTGAGCCCGTTCTGGTATCCTCGACACTTGGATTTGATGGAATTTCTACAGTCTCACTGGCGCGAGCGGTATATTCTCGAGCATCCATTTTGCTTCTCGATGATGTCTTGTCTGCAGAGGATGCTCACACAGCGGACCATCTGTACAATGAATGCCTGAAAGGCGAGCTGGCACGAGGACGAACGGTGATCTTGGTTTCTCACCACGTCCAACTGTGCGTCCCTGGTTTCGGAAGGAGGTGATAATCTCTCTACTGGGTGTGTATTCGACGGTTTCGGAAACCTGTCCTCGACATTGACTGACCAAAAATTTCACAGCGAGAAGCAGCTGCTTTGCATGGCGAGAGCGATCCTGAAACGCTCCAAGGTTTTGGTCATGGACGAAGTATGGCGTTTTCATGTGATAAATGCGAGGAACGTGATTGTCTGACGATGATCGTTTGTGTCCAGGCCACCGCGAGCGTCGATTACGCCACTGACGAGCTGATCTGAAAAATTATCCGAAAGTGCGTTCGATGTCTTTTACGGTTGTGACTGATCAAAACATACGTGATGTCAGGGAATTCGCTTCGAGTACGTTACTCACGATTGCACATCGACTTCGTACAGTCATCGATTATGACCGGGTGAGTTTGTTCGTAGGATTGTTTCTCTTTCGACTTACCGAGCGTTCGTAGGTAATGCATCTCGGCCAAGGCCGCATTGTCAAGTTCGACCGCCCAGCGACCCTGCTGGTGGATCCCGACTCTCGGTTCTACTCACTATGCAAAGCGACTGGTCACAGAGTTCTCCGTACTCAAAAAGTTGGCAGGAGTCTAGACAGCCACATCGCATTCCTATATGACAATATACTATCACGTACATCAACCTGACATAGAAAACATTTGTTCAGACCAATTCAACCACCATCTATGGAATTTAAACAAGAGCAGAAAATTTGGTTCGTCAGAGAGGTATCCACATTTTCTTGTGGATAAAGTCTAGCAATTGCTCGTTTGTCATGTTCCTGAGACCAGTCGAACGATCGACGCCCTGCGAAATGATCGTCGTCAGCTTGCGGGGTACCAGATGCTAGGTTGGACAAAAACTCACTGCCGCTTGAGCAGCGCGAATGACGGTCAGGGCAATGTTGGCACTGATATCGCGGATACGGTGGACGCGAGGGTAGATGAGCTCCAAAGTACGCTCTTCCGGTGAGAGTGCGTTAGCAAGCCCAACCGCCGATGCTTCAACCATGCTGTCTGTCACAGACGACGCGCGACAAAGGATCGATCCCAATCCAAGACCTATATGTTTTCTAAGTCCATCATGACACAAGAGTCGGCAGCGTTGTCAACGTACCAGGGAAGATGTACATATTGTTCCCCTGACCGGGCTCCAACTGTTTCCCACCAAAGTCCTCGACAGGGAAAGGCGAGCCGGACGCGAAGAGCACGTTGCCATCACTCGCATGGAGCGCCTCAGAGAACGTGCATTCCGAGAGTTGAACAGGGTTCGACAATGGGAAAATGATCGGCCTGGGAGTTTGCGAGGCCATACAGCGGATGACATCTTCCGAGAAAGCACCCGTGATGGTCGAGAGACCCATGAGGGCCGTGGGCTTCACATATTTGACAATATCGACCAGATTTTTCATGGGCGGACCCCAGTAATCTTTTCTAGAGAAGACTGCAAGGAAGTCAGAAAAGATTCCCAAACGAGTGCCGTGACTTGCCTTTCTTGTATTCCGCGACGTTTTCACGACCATCGTAGATGAGACCCCTAGAGTCGACGAGCCAGATGTGGCTACGAGCCTCTTCCTTGCTCATGCCATTGATAGTAAAGTAGCTGAGCAGTTGGGTGGCCACTCCAACACCAGCTGAACCGGCGCCATAGAAAAGAATACGGTGCTCATGAGGCTGGATGGGGGCAAGACGCGCAGCCGACAGGAATCCCGCCAGCACGACGGCGCCCGTGCCTTGGATGTCGTCATTGAACAAGGGAAACCGATGCCTAAAGCGAGAAAGAAAAGAAAAGGCATGATCCGTAGAGAAATCCTGGGAGTTATGGCGTTAGTTCATCCTGGGAAGATTGGAGGTATGTATGATCCGCACCTCAAACTGGATCAAGAGTTTGGGGAACACACGAGACATTTCGGTCATAAATTCTTCCATAAACTCGTCATAGTCGGCTTCGGAGGCACGTCTTTGACGAAGGCCCAAGTACAAGGGGTCATCCAGGAAGGATTGGTTGTTGGTCCCCAGATCGAGTGTGATTGGGAGTGTCGAGGAAGGGCGGATGCTGAAACATCCGTTAGTGTGAGAAGTATGGTGGACAACTCTAGGAAGAGAAGTTACCCGGCTCCAGCAACGTAAAGCGACAATTTTCCAATCGCGATAGGCATTCCGTTCAATCCGAGGTCGCCCAGACCAAGGATGCGCGAGCCTATGAATTTCTCTCAGTCCTCCTGAATAAACATGGTGAAATGGACTTTCCATCAGTCACGACAGTGATGCGCGCTTCATCTATCGACGGCCAATTGCGGAGGATAGTTCCAATCTTGCCCTTGTCTTTGAGGGAGATGAACTGTAGCATAGTCAGCATGAAATTAAGCGCCTGGAAGTCCGCGACGCACAAGGCCTTCTGGCTTCCGGAAGTTACGGGAGTATTGCAAGCAGGCATCTCCGACGGTCGGTGTGTATATGAGTGGGGTGATTTCCTGTGAGGATGATCAATACAAGGGGGTGTCGTGTGACCAGACTACGAACGCTCATGTTGGCGACACATATTTTATAGAATAGATCCTTGTCCGCTGCTTTGAGTTGAGAAAGGAAAATGTTCTTCTCGATGCTGCTCGTCTTGGAGCGCAGCTGGACCAAGATGCGATTGACGTGAGTATCCCGAGAGAAGGCGGTGGGGAGCAGACCCTCGGCGGGCGCCGCCTTTGCTACACGTTCCATTCCGATAAGCAACGTGTTTCCGCGACGACGAAAGAACCTACGTTGGTCTTCTAATTTAAGCTTCTGCACGCCATCTGTCGCAGACCAGTACGGGGTGAGTACGATGGTCATGGTGGTGGTAGACGAATGAGGATTGAAAGAACCGAATTGGAGGAGGACAGGAAACGTATATTCGACGGGGAAACTCGGAGCTTGATGTAAAAGTATCGGGCTTGCGAGTGGGTGAATATATATCTGCATGCCAAAAAGGGGCAGAGCCGAAAGCGTACGACACGGCACAAGGTCATCACGGCACGATCAACGGGAGGCTGTCCTACGAACCTGGCTACCATCTCAGCCTCGCGAGGAGTCGGCACTGCCTGATTCCACCGCGGGTGGGCCATGGCACGTCGACGCCGAAGAACGGTCGACTCAATGAAGGAGTCGGAAGGCGTAGGGTCGACAGGAATCAGGATCAATTCTCAACCCGTACTCGCCTCAGCCCCGCCATCAAAACACGTGACTCGCTCCAGCACGTGTCTCGGTCACGCGCGCGTCTTTGCTGCAGCCCTCATCATCATGTCCGCCGACGATGCCAGCCCCTCGCCAGAGGTCATGCTCCAGTTTTACAGGATGCTCTACCCGTTCAAGTCCATATTCGCTTGGTTAAATCACGAGCATGTCCCCACCAAGCTCTTTACCCATCGCGAGTTCTCGTTCACCCTCCAGGGAGACGTGTATCTGCGCTATCACTCCTTCAATACCGCAGAGGATCTTAAAAAGCAGGTCCTTGCACTCAATCCCACGCGTTTTGAGATAGGTCCCGTGTACTCTGCCAAAGTACGCATTCTTCCCGGTCGCCATAAACCCCCGACTGATGGCCGAGTATCAGCCACGCGACAAAAAAACCGTCCGTCCCTCTGCATTCACCCCGCAGAAACGTGAACTCGTGTTTGATATTGATATGACCGACTACGATGGCGTGCGCACGTGCTGCTCTGCTGCAGACATATGCTCTCGCTGCTGGGGCTTCATCGCAGCCGCGGTCAAAGTGCTGCACTCTTCCCTCACCGAGCAATTTGGCTTTTGCCATCTTTTGTGGGTATATTCTGGACGGAGAGGGATACACTTGTGGATAAGCGATGCACAAGCTATGGATTTGACCGATGATCAGCGGAGAGCTCTCGTCGCCGCTTTGACAGTGGTTGAGGGTGGGAAAGAGATGGCGAAGAAAGTTAATGTCCGCATCAACAACAACAGGATGCCTCCGTTGCTGTGGGGAGCTCGATCTATTCTCACCGACCGATTCCACTCGCTGATCCTAGATGATCAAGATTGTTTCCGGTCGGAGGAAGGTTGGGAGTCTTTGCTACAACTTGTTCCAGATCAAGCAGTAGTTCAAACGCTCCGCACGCAATGGTCCAACGATCCTGATCGGTCTTCGGCACAAAAATGGAATGATCTTGACACACTTCTCAAGGGCAAAAACGTAAGTCTACTTGAAATCGTTCCCTTTCCTTGATCTGAAGATGCTCGATGTTCAGTCACGTCACTCGGCTGCATTGGAAGACATTATACTACAATATACCTACCCCCGTTTGGACGCTGAAGTATCCAAACATCGAAATCACTTGCTCAAGGCCCCATTTTGCGTGCACCCAAAGACAGGGCGTGTTTGCGTGCCTGTGGACCCGGAGAATGTCGACCGATTCGACCCTCGTAGCGTCCCGACGGTCGCTCGGTTAATGCGGGAGCTAGACCTCGCAGGAGAAGGCTCTAGCTGGGAACAGACGTGTTTGAGGCCATACGTTGAGATGCTGGATAGACACACCATGGATCTCATGGAAGGCGTGCGGAAAGCGAGACGAGGGAATGACAGTGGTGGGTCAGTGAACGCGTATCATGAGCTGTAGTGTGAGGCTGACTTGACCGTGTTGGCAGATGGTAGATGAATGGACGAATGGCTGTGTAGAACTATTGTCCCCCCTAAAGGGGGTTAATTACCCGATATGGCAATGGCATGACCCCTGCCAAGCGTGACCGATCGCTTTAGACACGAAACATATCAATGCAGGTCTTGCCGCAGGCCAGATGTCCTGACCGCAGTCCTCAGTGAACTATCATTGACGACCATGTCCTCCATACAATTCCCGGGGCCTTCTCCAACCGCCTTCCCCCAGTCGTCCCCACAGTCCCACAACCCTCTTAATAATACCTCGACTCTGCTCTTTGGGTTCCTCGTTAGTGCCCTCTCCATCTTTTCTGTCTTTATGATGTCTGCTCTTGCTTGGAATCGCCTCGTTGCCCGGCGCCGTGCTCTAGAGGCCGCTTTGGAAACCGGCGCTTCAATAGGCCCGCCTGGGCCGCGGCTTCGTCGTCCCATGATGTGGGACGTTTGGCCTGTACCCGATAAGCAATTGCCTCAATGGTTGGATGTCAAGGTAAGCAAATACCTTGGATGCGACGCAATCCGGAGCTTAATTCATCCCAGCCGGTAGCGGTTCAAAAGTGCAACCTTCCTGCAAACTCGTCTCCCGAATCGCACCCAGAGCAGACCATATCGTTCTGGAGACGTCATCTTCTGGACAAGCTGCCACTTGAAATCACGTATCTCTTCTACCCACCCACCGCCCAAGCATCCCTTGCGTCGACTGATGCTGACGTTGAACTCCCGCATGGATCAGACGTCCAGATTTCGTTATTGATCGCTATGCCTCATGCCCTGCCATCAGAGCGGGAAGGAAAAGGACAAAAGTTTTACGAATTGGTTTTCGCCACGACAAATATTCATTATCATGACCCCTTGACGCAGCACCTATGACTTGCCAAACTCAGTTAATGACCATATCAATTTAATTCTTTTTTTCTTTTCCCTTGATGCCGAATGGACTGATTCAGATTATGTCATTGTACGTAGCTGCATACCTTTGTCTTCCGAGTACCCAGGCTACGTGTTTTCATCTGCCAATGCAGTACTACTTCAAACTTGTTAGCACAGCCATTCCCCACATAGCCATGTCCCAGGGTCATACGCCAACTTGCATGAACGACACCGCAGCCATTCACAGCAAACCATGTCAATACGAGAACCTCATAAGTTGCTGTTTCCTATGCGGGTTTGTTTGCCTTGTGGACTCCAAGCTTTGTTCTTCGTTTTCAGAGACGTTCAGAGTCAACTCTTGTTCCCTCTTCCCCTGCCGCCGCCGTCATTTCGTGGTCCCCTTGTTCGTTATTTCGTGATCAACACTGACTGTAATCTTGGATGGTACATTGTATTTCAAAGGACTTGTTCTGATTCCGACATGGCCGACTTTCATCAGATTCTTCGTGCGCCCCACCTGGTGCCTGGCGGCGGGACACGCCTTGCGGTTGCCTCGTGTACTGTACCAGGGTCAGGAAGGGTCCGTAGAAAGTTCGAATGGTCGGCGGTGGGCGCTGGTCCGTTTTAGGACGGTTTATTTCAAGAGTCGGGATCCTACCTTACTAGGAAAACCTCTGGAAGGCAAGTGTCGCTCCAAGGAGCGGTTCGGAGAGATTCCGGTGTGAAATGTTCAAATGCCCGCGCATTCGTCATAGCCGTCTGTCTTGCATAAAGCTCAGGTATGCAGATTATCTGCTGGACCACGAGTCTTCCCATCCACCCTCTACTTCGTTCACACTATGGAGCATCAAGTGCTCCTCAACCATCTTCTTACCTCTTCCCCCACGGGGACTGCATACTTCCGCCCAGTTCTCATTGACTGGGACGTCCGTCACCCACCCCGACATGCCGCTCGCGTCGCTGGCCAAGTTGCTGTGGCTCATCTTTTAACACAGTTTGCCACGTTCCCCGGCGTCGCGCATCTTCGCGTCATCTCCGACCTCCTCTCCGAGGACTGGGTCATCTCAGCCTCCAACCCCACCGGGGTGACCGTCGAGGACATCCTTTCGGCGATACACAGAGGACTCTCTGCACCGATCACCCAGCACGAATGGGAATGCATGTCGCCGACGCAGCGCTCTCGCGTCGAAGCGACGTTTTACGTACGGTGCAACACATCGCGCGACTTTGAGCGAACTCGCCATGGCGGCGTGCGTCGCATAGATTGCTTGCTTCACACCACCGTGTTCGCGGGCTTGTCTTCGCTCATGTATCGAAACGGCCGGTGGGAAGTCGTCATGACGCTTTCCAGGGACTTGAGCGCGCGCGGCCGCGCTCGGAGACATCCCGGAGCGTAACAGGCGGGCTGAGCCCCCCTGACCGTGCCACCCGCACCGCCCATTTGTAGGGCTTTACAGCATGGTGTCACTCTCATAGAGACTGATATGGCTGGCCCCGAAACATATCGCAGTCTGGTATTGCTTTCATTATTGGCGTATACGTATACGCATCGATGTCGATGTCTTTGCTTTCTCCCATATCACGATCATCCCCTCAGAATCCACTTTAGTGTACACCGGAATAGTCACGGAACGAGTACGTAGCCACGGTTTCATCCAGTAGTAATTGACTCAGTTAGTTTGCGTTATGATTTGGTACCTCAGTGATATGATTGCAATGTACCTCGTCTAGTCCCATATTCAGCTTGCTGTATGACGATGAAATTCTATCAACGTGAAACTGATGAGAAAGCACCAGCTTTTCCGTCTACCAATTCAACGGATCATCTATTCGCGCGAATCTCCGACTCGTTGGCAGGTGGCGGACACAAGCCTGGGGTTAAAGTGCGGTCGGCAACTTTATCATGCCGATTCATACGCAGTCTGAAATTCCGATGAGTGGTCGGACACCGCCTAGATCGGGGGTTTTCCCGATGGTTTTTTTGCTGTATCGTTTTCTGGTGGAACACGCTGGCATTTGCCGCTCTGTTCCACCGCAGTGGTTGACGCATCACTGGTTGACATGACAGGGCCCCACTGGGCGGCCCATCCACTATCACTACCCACGAATCAAGATCCCGATCTCATTGAAAGTTCCGTCAGAGCTTGACTCCAAAGTTAAAACGTTCAGCGTTCAAAGGTAGTCTGGCGCTAGTGGGACGAACGTCTTTTCCCCTTCTCGTCTTCTTTGTTCTAGCCTGAAGACTGAGAATTCGCACGTCCGAGTCACTGTCCGTCTCGGACCCGTCGGAGACACGGAGTTACATCATGATGGCATGAACCTCAGGGTCGGCTTGGAATGTTTTCCTGCGCTGCGCTGGCAGCGTTTTTACCTCACAGGCGGACGTCGAGTGGCGCGCGAGGTCCGCGTTGTGAGGTCCAGCGGATACACGGGGGTCCGCAGGCGGAAGCCCAGGAATAATACTTGACCCAGGGGAGCGCCCATTTCGTCGCGCTCAATTTAGTAGCAGCCTGAGGTGTAGTGTTCCCTAGTAGTCGCGTCTGGGCTCAACAGAGACCAGCATACATCTCCGTCGTTCGAGTCCTCAGAATCTTGTTTGACAGCCCCAACAGACGTACTACACTGGGAATAATTGACCGGGCCGTCCTTGTTCTCTCTAGATCTTACGATTTTGCCGACCCTGCGGCAGTTGAGCAGACACCGAGAGATTACAGTCATGACTGGCATGTCATGGGCGATGCTTGCGGACCTGACCCTATAGTCTCTGGTTTTGTAGATCAACAAATTTCACTTGTTGCAGCACGCATAGCATCTCTGTCCGCGAAAGCACATTGTCCTCGTTTGGAATACAAACGCTCGAGATAGCTATATGAACGTGCCCAAAATACCTGGTTCATTCTACAGTAGACTTGTCTCTAATACATAACCCATACTCCTGGATAACCCATGGCTTTTTTGATTTCCCAAAGTCGATTTTGTCACTAGTCCATCTCACTCCTAACCCATACTCCCGGATAACCCATAGCCCCAGGATGTTCCCGACCATAGGTTATTACAGAGTCTACTGTTCTTCACCAAGACATTGTAGGTCCAAGTGTCACGTATGCGGACCCGGCGCGTCGTGTCATCTACTGAAACAATTCATAACTACACTACAGCGTCATCGCAGTATTACAAAGGAGAATCCAAATCCAACGCGTTCCTCTCGTCCGTGTCCATCACAATCATTCACCAAGTTCATTCCAAGGTACGTCCGTCGTTCCAACACAAAACTCGCCCAGCTTCTCCCGCTCCGGATCCACGTCATTGCCCGCCGACCCTGATCCCGACGTACCACTACAGCATCGTTCGGTGGGCATGGCGATGATGACAGAGACTTGCACCGACGTCGCGTCGCCCCAGTCTATCTCCGATAAGTCCGATGCCAGCGGTTCCACCTCCTTTCCCTCCAAGTTATCAAGCGAAGATAACAATGGCAGCGGCGGTGGCGGCGACACCAACGAGGACGATGGCGGACGAGGAACACAGAATCGTCTGAGCGCGGACGCAAAATACCCCCACATTCGATATAGCACATGACCGCCACCAGGGTCGACGGGTTTGATGAGCGGCGGTGGTTCGGGGGGCGGCGCAACCAGCAACGTTAGGACCGCCGTCATGGGCTAGACCACGCCATGTCCAGACGTACGAATCAGCTCACATCGTCCACTGAAATAGTACGAGAGAAAAACAAGAACAAAAAAAGAAACACAAACGAAGGAACAAAAATAGCGCTCTTACTGTGATGCTGTCCCATCTCGTCTGTTCGGCGGGCGAGTTTACGCCGAGAGTTAGATCCGCCCACACGTCCCACAGCATGGGCCTTTTACTGAGCGAGACGGGCTGGTGACTCGAGTTCGGCATGGCGGGATCGGCGGGCTCCTGACGCTCTCTCCGTGACCGCATGAGATGTCTTCGTCCAAAGATACCACACATCACGATAATGAACAGGCCGATGGCGAGGAATGCGACTATGAGAGACGAAGAGCCGCTCGAGAGAAAGAGATTGGACACGGAGTTGATACCAGTCCGGGGGTTGTCAATAGGAGCTGAGGAGTCAGAGGTCACGGTGCTCATGGGGCTTGTCATGGGGATCACAGAGGTGGAAGGAGACGTGGGAGAGGTCGTAGACATGATAGGACCCTTTGCATGACTCCACCGGTACTGGTGGTTGGGTGGTCGGACGAACCGGACGAGAACGAAGCATCGAGGGAGAGACACAACTTTATATATAAGTCGCTGGGCTTATTGGCTGTTTCCGAATGTCTAGCCGAATCCCACTTGGAATAGCATGTTTGTGGAATGATGACGGAAGGATGGATCCTTGGTCCCGCGACTCGGAGCCTTGTACGGAAATAGCTGACATGTCAAAGCCTCGGACATATTCAAAACAACAAAGGACACAAAGTATAAACGACGATACTCTACAACAATAATCGGTTTAGACTTGTCTACGCTTGATTCCCACACGGCACTCCACCGGTTTGCGAAGGAAGCCTTCTCTCGTCTCAAGCTAAAAGCAGGTGAGCCCCGTGTTAAATCCGGTTTATGAGCGTGAGCACTTACCGGTTTGTCGGTTTCAGCAAGCACGAAATGATAGCGCCGAAGAATCGAGGAAATGATGATGAGGAGTTCCATCGACGCAAGGTTCCGGCCCACACATGCTCTGATTGATGGACTCTCGTCAGCACATCGATGAGCCCCAAAAGCGCGAGATTCTCACCGAGGTCCAAATGAGAAGGGATTGAATGCCTTTTGCGTCGTTGCATGGTCAAGTTCAAACCATCTCTCGGGACGGAACACTTCCACGTCATCTCCCCACACCTTGTCTCGATGGATTGTATAGGTCGGCACGCTGAGAACTGTACCTTGAGGGAAATGAATGTCGTTAATTGTCAAACCACCCTCAGGAGCGACACGGGGGAGGCCAATCGCAGATGTCGAGTGTATACGCAAGGCTTCGTTGATGACGGCTTCCAGGTAAGGAAGCCGTTTCACCTGTTCGTAAGTAGCGACGGGGTCATCTGTTCCGCTGAGTGCTTCATCGAGCTCCTTTTGAAGTTTTTCTTGCACGCGGGGATAATGAGCAAGATAGTATGTGATCGCACACGAAGAGCTAAACAAGACAAGCTCAGGATGAATTGATCTTTTGTTACCGGCGCACTCACTTCGACGTGGTATCGGAACCGGCAATCAGTTGTGTTAGAGCTTCAGCGGTGAGCTCTGCTGTACCCATCGGTTTGCCTTGGTCATCTCGGCCTTGTTGGAGTTTACTGAGCAAGTCGACACGATCCGTGGGTGTTGTCAAACGCTTGGCGACTGCAGCAACCGCCAAGCCCGCAAGGTTCTTGACTGCCTTGCCACCTTTGCGATACCAGGGAAGGAGACGAATATAGGGTCTCCAGAATGGGGTAATGACACCCATCGAGGCAGAAAACTCCCCACGGTCATTCAAAATCTGTACCGCGGGGATCTCGATGACGTCGGGCTTCCCCTCCTTCCCGTAAGACTTCATTGCATCCTCTTGTGATACGGCAACAGGAGCAGAGTCCTTTCCGTTTACTACCATACCGAATGGAGAACCAAAGGCGAGATCACCTGGGGTACACGTCAGAGACTGCTTCCGAGTAGTTCCGAGAGGATCGCATACCAATTATGTCAAACGCGAGAAAATTATACCCTTCGAAGTGATGATGAGCATAACGACATGACGAAAGTACAAAGACATACAAGGTAGGCAGTCTAACCAGAGACGACGATCCCGGGCATAAAAGCCGCTTTCTCCGACGGGGGCAGAGCCACCCTTGAGTGCGATGTCGTACATACGATCCCACTGCTTCAAGAACTGACTAATGTATAGCCTAGCGACAGGCTCGAATTCGAGGACGTTCTTTTGCGAGAATATGTGGGATACGATTTTCCTTTTGCGAGCATGGTCCGTCCGGTCTCTCGTGTTGAACAAACCTCGGTGGATAGACACGAAGGCATCATAAAAGTCGGATTTGAGAGAACCGTTGCCGTGAGCGTAGACAATCTGCAGTGCTGCCGGGTCCGAAATGGAGACATGGTTAGGTGCCAGACGCACAAAGGTCCCTAGACACCAAGGGACGTTGAACATTAAGGGACATGGTTTCAAACGTAGACTACTATACCGTATTTCTCGTGGAGTTCATGAACGACATCGGAGCGGTGACCCTGGCTAGCCACCCAGCCGAGCCAAAAGTCGGAAAACTTTGCGAGAAATGGCCCAGGAACACGACGTTGGTTGAACGGGTCGAGAAGGTAAGGGATGACATGAACCAAGACGATGGCAGCCGCGGGAAGTGTGGCCAGCGCTGCTAAAAGCTTGGGGTTGGCGGTGGTGAGGGGAAGGGAGATGATCGGCCCAAGAACGCTCATGATCGGGCAGAGGAGAGAAGCTGAGGGGTTCTGGTCGGAGATTGTGGTCGGTTATGCATTATGTACCAGCCGGATCTTCTTTATGGATTGAATGAAACTCACCTGACCCTGACCCCTCGATCGAGTCGTTTCAAGCACTTGCCTAAAAACGCAAGCTCTAAGACCGACCCTCCCACGTCAACACTAGTACTGTAATTAAACGTCACCTTTTTCTTACTCTGAGTCAGAGTCAGACTCTGAGCGCTTCACTCTTGGCTATCGTGTACCAAGCACGTGAATTAGCACGTGATCTAGCATCTCGGTACGCCACACGACATCAGCAAACATTAGCAAACAAGTAGATTCGACGCCATGAGGGTCTGAACTGCAAAATCGCCTGCAAGGTGTCATGGCAACTCCCGCGGGTGTGGTATCCTCATGCATTTTGGGTGGGAGTGAAGTGTGCGTTACCGCAAATACCTCAAACGACCAAAGAGCTGGGAAAGCCAGTCGACTTGAAACGCCTTGTACATCGAGGGAAGCGTGGTACACGGCGTATCGGGTCAAAGTTGAAGTGGACAACGCCGCGCGCCATTTCCGTGAGAAGAGAGTGCGCACTTGCAGAAGGAAAGATTATCGATCACCGGCACCAATTATATCCAGTCGCGTTCATCAATACCTCACTGACGCACCAGTATTCTAACAGCGTTTCGTCTAACTCTAATCATACCCTGCTTGGTGGGGAAAACCATCGATGCGCTGTATGTACAGCGGAATCGCTCCTATCGCTCTAGCAACAGCGGCAAGTTCCTTGTTATCTTCTGAGCAACCTCCATCACACTCTGAGACACGTTAACAGACTCTCGGGCTGAACCACTAACATATGGTCGATTATTCCCAGCGTTCAGATCATATTATTCTTGCCAGATTAGAGGACGGTGATCTTACGACTCGTGGTATTCATGTCGCATTTGCGATATCAGTTTGTCGTACGAGTGACGTTTCACAACCACACAAATATCCAACCAACAGAACAACATTACATTCAGCGGCGGTCAATATCGGGCTTCCGCGACAAAACCGCCGTACAGGAGTCAGTCATGTCGCCATGTTGCCAAATAATTCGTTTTGTGCTCGGAAAGCGGCGACTCGGTATTTATGTGGTCAAGTTGAATCCGTGGAACATGATGCGTTGATCGGCCATAGACCGGGCTGGAGCCTTCTGTCGCACGACCAGAGGTCCGCACGAATAGCATCACGAAGCAGACTTGAGGAGTCATTCATCACTCCGTACCCCTCCGACACCGGTCTTTCGAATTTCGGATCGCATGCAAAAAGCCCCGTAAACTAGGACGTAGCATGGGGTACCTCGACAATCAGTTTCCCTGTATATCCTAGGGTATGACTAGTCGTGCAATGAGGGTGTAATCCCAGCGAGAGGGATCGGGCGTTGCGCTCGAGCTGAGAAACTGAGAGGCTGGAGGGATCTACGTCAGGCTATGACTAGTTTGGGCTGTATTACGTATCACTGCGACGAGCTTTCTTTCCCTTTGAACAATGTGCTTGGAAGAGACAGGTGTTCCACGCACGCCACGAGGTGTCCAGCCACAAGCCTTCTGATCGCTACCAACACGCCGAACGAGCATGGTCCGATAGCAAGGGCTCCCAATTCCGAGGGCGTACAGCGTTCATTACCTCAATCTTTTGGACGCCTGTGCCCTTGGCTATCGGGGAGGTCACACCCCACGACCACCTCGTGGCCGTCGTACCTAAATAGGTGGAATGCATAGCTGAGAATGCATCCGGGGGACGGGCGTGGTCCTGCCGTGCCTGCGGACGCGCACCAGGCGTCCTACTATGTTTGGACGGTACGTGTCTATGCTTCTCAAAGGCTATAAGCTTGCAGAATATGGGTTCAACCCGTTTTCCTCTTTCTAAGTCTTAGTGCCCAGCGGCGCCGGCGCCATAAGTATCGAGATGCTTCAGGCTAGTCTGCATGTCCTTGCAAACTTCATATGCGGCGTGTCGGTAGCCCTGATTTTGGCGAGCGGTACAACCTACACCGAAGCACGTTCTCTTCAGGGTATCCCCCACGACGTCAAGCGAGGACACTCGACGTACAATAGGTGTCGGGGTGGTCAATGTCAAATTGCCCATCGTATGTTCTGACCTATGTTCCTGTATTTATGGTCCATGACCCACCTCCCAGTAAATTCTGTGGACGACTTTTGTCTATGGGCTCCCTCGCTGCCAGCCCTTGCTGTTGCCAAGAACACCGAGGTCAGTGTGCTTTGTCGCCGAAGGGGACTTGAGCCGACTATGCAATATCCTTACAGCACACCTTAGTCGCGTGGTGTATGAAGGTGTGTTGAACTCGCGAGTTCATGATGAAGGGGCTTATCGCATTTCTCTAGAGTGCCTACGGCAGCCGTCTTATTCCGGATGGGACGATATCGGGGGCAAGCTTCATGATAACTCGTGAATACGTTCAAATTACAGGTGGGTCGTTGTGGCAATGTTACAATTCATTGTTAAGCGGACCCTAGGCGTCGGGAACTTGACCAACATCCACGTACCTGCTGGCGGTGTGGCAAGCTCGAGTAGCGAGGATTCCCGTGACCACGCCCTCGTGTTCACGCATGCGTATGGTCAGCTCGAACAAATTCGCAACTGGACGGTAAAAATGCTCGCTGACTGTTGCATACCAGTCTCACGAAATCTGACAGAGCTTTGTATCGCAAGAACAATTTTGCTTCAGGGCTTGTAAGCCCTCTGCGACCGCACCCACAGCGTGTTCACCGATCTACGACGTCTTGGCATGTTCGGAGGATGTCACTGGCAACTACGAAACGGGATTGTTCGAAGATTGCATTGAGGATGACTTGGAGCCTTCCTCATCGGATCAAGAAGTTTTAGGGGCGCCTTCGCGTTACCGCGTGTCCCCCTCACGTTGTGTGGCTCGCGAAACCATCAGAAATCGACGGACTACTCGTGCGAGAAGGGCTACGTTGGCGTCTAGTTCCACTTCACCAGAGCCAGTCTCCTTTTCAACGCCAACGACAACCGACGCTGCTACAAGAATCACTTCTCCATCGCGTCCGATGTCAACGTTTACTGATCCGGGCACCACTTCTGTCAACAACTCTAGCACTCAGGCGCAAACTTGCTCTGCACCTTTACTTAGCGGTTCTCCTCGGGTTTGTTCATCGCCGTTCACTTCGCCTACACCATCATCTTCCAACTTTTCTTCTGGATCGTCGACATCGTTTGCCTCCACACCTGCATGTATACCTACGTCATCTTACGTCGCGGATCCATCGCTGCCTGGGCTTTCTTCTTCACAGCCCTCGTCGTACTGCTCTTTTACATCTTCTTCGACTTTTACGCCGTTTTCTGTACCACCTTTTTCGCCTTACACGCCTTTGCAAAGTTCGTACGTTTTCACTTTTTCTACGCCCTTTGCGTCATCGTCTACCCCACCCATGGCCCCACCCTCCCTTTCCCCGTCGTTCGTCCTAACCGCGTCTCCAGCGCCTTTATCCCTTGCCCCATCCTCTCAGAGCTCAGAGCCTCCCACCGTGTCGTCCTTGCCTATCCCATCCATGTCGTCTCAAAGCTCGAATGCTTTCACGTTCACTACCCCTGCGTCATCCATGCCAACCACCTCTCTAGTTGCATCGCCGACTACGTCGTCTCAGAGCTCAGACGTTCTTACGTTTTCTCCGTCCCCGGCCACATCGTTTCACAGCTCTGGCTTCCTTACTTCTGTCACCTCCCTTTCTACTCCATCCACGTCGTCGATTCCTCCCTCGTCCACTGCGACTCAACTGGGCTCGTCGCAGTGCCCTCCTGTCGCACGCACTGCCGTGAGTGCGGGGTCTGCCGTCCGCGTCACGGCGCTCCTTCCTCTCGTGCTCACGATCTCGACGATCGTCGCATCCTGTTCCGCCGGCATATATATTCTCTGAGTATACGCTCCCATACATGAATTCGCCACATTGAGACAATTATTCGTAATAGTACACTCGTCATCTTTACCCACTGTACCGTTTTAACTAGAGCGGTTCAATGTCAGGTTTTGGCCCTATGGGGACGACCCGTGTTGGGTTGACCTACAAAGGATTCAGTCGGTGATAAAGAACTACGCATTTCGAGAACGGACCTTGGTTTGGGACCAATAATAGTGGACTTTGATGTGCTGGAAATTCGTCGTCGATCGGAACGCGTCATTGTTCCAGTACAACTTGCGGAGCCACCTATGCACGAACGACACGAATGGGAGACCGCTCGGTATCGAGCAGTATTCAAAGAGCTCACGTATGGATGGCGGGATAGCCGTTTCGGATGGTGCGCAAGTTACATTTAAAGTGTCCGTGGTATACCGGGTCGAAACGAACCTGTAGGAAAAAGATGAGATTCGGGCTCCAACGTACGATCACGGAGCAGCTCACGATAGTGACAAACAGCCTAATATCCGCCTCTGTGAGCATATCGCCCACGAGATAATCCTTTCCGGTCAACATCTTCTCGAGACGGTCCAGACTTTCAAAGAGCGGCTGCACCGCCTTTTCGTACGCTTCTTGCGATCCGGCGAACCCGGCCTTGTACACACCATCTGGAACACGTGTCCCAATCAGTATCAGAACCAGGGACGGAACAGCCGCTTCTGGGCGGTACGCACTGTTCACGGTGTCGTATACCCACTCGTTGATCGCATCAATCTCCTGGCGATGCTGCTCGGGGTAGATGTCGACCGACGCCTTGTCCGGAGGAATCAAGTCGTTAAAGGCCGTGTTGAACACGCGAATGATTTCCGAGCTTTCGTTATTGACAATCGTGTGAGTCTTCTTGTCCCACAGAACCGGCACGGTGAACCTTGCAAAAAGAAAGAGGGAGATTGGGTGTAGCGTTCGTGGGATGGAAAGGGGGTGTACCTGCCGCCGTAGTTGGGGTTCGCTTTGAAGTAGAGATCCTTGACGTGCTGGGCGTCGTACAGAGGGTCGACTTGCGCGCCTGGGAACGGATCGACGCTGGCAAATGGCCATCCTGACTCGCCCATGTGTGGGGATACGACGGTGACGGCTGTGGACCTTTAGGACGGAGAAACTGGCGAACGCGAAGCACACGTACGGATGATGTCTTCGAGGCCTTTCAATTTCCGCGTGATGAGCGTGCGAGTGGCCCATGCTATTCCAAGTGCTCAAAAGGTGACAAAGAGCGGAAAGGGGGGGACGGACGGCAAGCGTACGAGACGTAGAGATGATATCTGTCTAAAAGAAAAAGCGATGGTCGTTTCGTTACGTTTCGAGATGAACCGAGACAGGTACCTCTTTCTGCGGGGAACTCGCCGCCGTGCTTTTGGATGTGATTCCGGAACGACGAAGTTGCTCTCTTGAACGAGCCGTCTGCTTCGAGATTCATTTTGCTAATGTCGGCTTGCAGCGAGATGTCGCGAGTCATGATGGACGATGGTGTGGAACGGGACAAGGGGCCCCCTAAAGATGATGCGGCTTATCAGCTGGAGTGGAGCGGCCATACTGGGAACACTTCTGGTCAGCAGGACAACTGGAACTTTTCATTACCAACTTTAACGTAATGATACTAGAACCAATCCATTTTAAGCGCCAATCTTGACGACAAACGTTCTACAAGTAATCCCAGACAAAAACAAGAGTGATGCACAATTAAGAGTCATTCCGCCCAAACCACCTTCGTCAAGTACCAGCCATGCCCACGATACCGACGTGGTCACGAATCTTGGCAATCTCACTCGCAGTCATGCCGCCCTTGCTCGCTCGGAGGAAATCTTCAAAGGCGACCAACGTGTCGCTCTCGTTGGAGAATTCCGCCCTAGACAGAATGAGACATGCACGTATGAAAGTCGTAAAAGTTATACCGTAAAAAGGTGAGCAGCCGGCTCCAAAGTGCGGGTTCAGAGATGGTCGTTTGGTACGAAGAGCGGGCGGAAGAGAGGGAAGCGGTGGGTATGATCGAGGTATCGAGGGTGAGTGTAATGTCTTGGGGCTTTGAATTTCCGTCCGGTTCTAACGAGGCAACAGACGGGGAGGGAGACAAGACGATGGAGGGAGCGCGGGTGTGTCTTGGGCCTGCAGAGAGCTTTGTGGTTGCTTCGGCGTCTCTGACGGCCGGGTCTTGTTCGGTGGTGGGGAACTGAGTCATTGCAGGGTTCCAGTCAAAGCCGGGTTTGACCATCAAATTTATGGTATCGCCGTCTTTGACGTCGTACTCTTGGAGAAGCTTTGTGTCTACGAGCGCCTTTCCCTTGAGGAGCAAGCGCTGGGCGTCTGCAGGGGGAGCACGGGGCTGAGAAGCGAGAAGGGATTTGATGTCGGAGATGGTGTCTGTGGGATGAACGGGGAGGGTGAAGGCAGAGGGAGGCTTCGTGGATTTGAACGTAATGTTGATTCCGGCGGCTTTCGAATGATTCGCCGATTAAAGCACGCGTGGGACTATCGCGAGTCTGGCCTACCTTGTGGCGTCGACGAGGCTTCTGTGCGCTGTGGAAGCGGGGGCACTGGGACCTGCGCGATGGCGGTCAGAAGACGTGACTGGCGGTGATGAGGATGGTACAGACAGACAAGATCGGGACGCGCTTGAGGGCGAGATGAGGGGGCGCCTGGTAGTCGTCGTCGAACGCGACGGGCTGGGCGGCGATGGTTTTCACGAGATTCTTGACAAAGGCGAGCTCGCTCTGATCTGCCATCGTCACCGACAACTTCAAGTCCAGTCGACAGTGGCTGTGCACTCAAGACGTGACACCAACCCAGTCACACCTGTCACGCTCCCTAGTCTCTTTCATCCATGGCCGTATGTATCTCCCTGTCCTCCCCAACGTCTCGCTGACGCCGCACAGTCAGGTTTCGGCTACACTGGAGGTGCGCACGCCGAGTTGCTTTTGCTCGCGTCCTGACACGTGCTAGGCCGTTCGCGGTGCTTTGCGTACTGGCAAGAGTTCCAAAAGGTGGGCAGCACGCACTCTCGCTGGCCATGTGACGCATGACATGCCGCAGTGCTATGCCCAAGCGGACGCGCCACAGCAGTGCAAGCTACAAGTGGAGGACTATCTAGAGTGTCTGCACCACAGGAAGGAGGTGCGTGTGTGGCCGGAAGTGGGTGGTGTGTGACCGACACGGATCTAGATCACACGCGCAAATGCTGTCAAGGCGGAGTTTATCAAGCAGGCAGAACACCAGGCAAAGGAGGGGCGGAAGGCGGCGGACGTGCTGGCGGAGGGTGTGATCGTCGGTGTGGGTCTGATTGAGCGCGGGCGGGAGTCTTAGCTTTAACTAGTCTTGTCACTCGAACCTGCGAGAAGGAGCGGCTGTGCGAGCCGCCTGCGTTTTGTCAGCAGCCAAACAATTTACAAACATCCTAAATAGCCACACCAGAGTCTCGACAAGCTGCACCTCACCCTCCTCCTCCTCTCCCACCTCGACTGCCCATACACTTCCCAGTACGCTCCTCCCTCGTCGTCCCGTGTCCTCGAACTAACCTACCCCTCTTCTCTCCCCCCGTCCCCCTTCCCCCTCGCTTCCCCGGATCTACGTCCCCCCTTGATCGCGTACGATGACGCTCGATCTCTCCACGATTTACGTCCTACCCCCGTGCAGATCCACCAGCTTCTTTATATCTCGTTCCCATGGCCCTCAAGCGCATTAACAAGGTAGGGATCCCCTCCTAGGCGTCCCCTCGCTGTGGCGCTAACCCGGCAACTCACGAACGGTTCTTGCCCTAGGAACTGATTGACCTCGGACGTGACCCACCCTCCTCTTGCAGCGCTGGCCCCACGGGCGACAACATGTTCCAATGGCAGGCAACGATCATGGGTCCAGTAAGTACCCGTATCTAGCCCGCCCCCGATCCTGACTCGCCATGGGTTTAGGGCGACTCACCATATGCGGGTGGTGTCTTCTTCCTATCCATCACTTTCCCCACCGACTATCCTTTCAAACCCCCCAAAGTTAGCTTTACCACCAAGATCTACCACCCCAACATCAATGCCAATGGCTCCATCTGTCTTGACATTCTTAGAGACCAATGGTCGCCAGCACTGACCATTTCCAAAGGTTGCTTTCTCCCCTTGCTTTCGTTCCTCTATAACCTCGCCCTCTAGTACTCCTTTCAATCTGCTCAATGCTGACGGACCCCAATCCCGATGACCCGTTGGTGCACGACATCGCACATTTGTACAAGACAGATCGTCCGCGATACGAAGCAACCGCCAGGGAGTGGACAAGGAAGTATGTATATACCACTCTCCTTTGGATTCCCTCTCATTCGTTGTCCCCAGGTATGCCATGTAGTGCGTCTGCGGCCCTGCAATTCATCCAGATGCGCACACGGGTTGTATTGGATCAATGTGTATCAATGTCTTACCTCGCCGCATGTTTCCATGTTCTAGTATTACCCTTCCGACTCCTGTTTCGTGTGGCATTGAATTAAACGAGTGTTCATAATTTTTCTTACCTTCGAAATCGTCGGCCCCCGGCTGTGTTGTTGTAGTACATTGTTTCATGTTTGTCATGTCTCCTATCCGGTAATTTCTTTTTGTCGAGTTGTATACGATTTCACATGAGAGCGATGACCATGTCATCCACCAGCCTGTGTTATCGACGTTAGTTTCCCCACGTACCCTTCGGGACAGAAACGGCCACTCTACCCTCTCCGACTCCGCTCCAAACTCCGCCTGGGATGTTCCTGGGCCTTTGCTACACAGCCACAGTACGGAAATGAACGAAAATGATATCAATACATGCTGATTGCCGTGCTGCAGTGCCACTTATATCCCGAACGGCGTGCCATGGCTGAGTTTCAAGCTTTTACAAGCTGCCGTGAGTGTGCCGTCCCTCGAAGCATCAAGTATTGATAAACGTGAACATTGTCCTCGTCCCAACCAGCCTCACACAGTCATTTGAGAATGTAAACGGATTAAAATTATCGTTAAAAATGTTCGCCGCTGAGTTTCATTTTGGCATGCATAACCATCCGTAACCATCGTTCCACGTTTCTGCCAACGGAGCGATCGCCGGATACGATGAAAGCCGGACGACTCGTCATAGCCGTGCCATTCGAGAGCTCTGCAGAGCTGCACACACCAAGGGTTTGTGTTCTAATTAGAACCCCCGACGCCTTGAGACCCGAGTGAACCGTGCCACCGTAACCAGTTTGCGCTGCCAAAACGCCATGGTCTACGTTTTCCTTGTTGTCTTCCTGGACGTCGCGTACCATGGTGTCGTCCATTCCTCTATTGTACATGGGCGCATTGTTCTTTCGCTCCTTCACCATGCTGCGCGTCCTGTATGGAGTCTCTGGCGCGACCATGACCATGGTTGGGTGAACATAGCTTCCCTGTACGTCGTCGGTATATGAAGCAGCGAGCGTCGAGTCTGGAGGATCCAAGTCAAAGAGTTCCAACACGCAGAAACGCAAACCGACATGTACGGCTACAACCCCTTTGCAGCGCAAGACGTCGCCAACGCGAACGCCTCGGCGATAGTCTCCCCGCCCCTTCAAACGCGCTCCACGTTCCGATTCACGTTCTCGAGTCAGAACATTGATATGCTCAACTGCAGTGTCGTCGGCCCTGGCGGTGATACGCGTTACCGCTTCGTGACCAACCCCGGACAGGGGCATACGGTGCTCAAGAACGCTCAGGGGGGCAATATCGCCATCGTCGAGTGGCGAAGCCATCCGACGGTCGAGGCGCACGACGTCTGCGCGAAGCAGCCCATCAAGGAGTGGCTGAAATTAACCCCGGAGAAAAGGTTCGTCTGGAAACAGGCTGAGAAACCTTGTGAATTAACCCGTCGACTTACTAGTTCACGAACCATGAAACACGACGGCGTCTCTTACTTTTGGACGCCTGTCAACTTGTTTCTGCACGTGAGTTTACTCCAAGAACTCGATCGCGTTCCGTTTTTGACGTACTTGCCTTTTTTTTCCTCGCCAGCTGTTTGCGCCGGGCTCGTCCGAATGGTTGGCTCGCGTGACGAGAACTCACGACTCTGTCGTACTCGAGCTCTCCCCTTGTGCCGTCAAGCTCGGTCTCACAAACGCTGCCATTCTTGGAGCCGCGCTCTTGCAGTGCGGCAAGAGCGTAGATTAGTTCAGTGCCATATGCTCATACCCAATATTTTTTGTTCAAGTTCATTTCCGAGTTTGCGCTCTCGCTACGCAACTTTGTACCTGTAAAGTAATTTCTTGGAGATATCTTGTATAGACATAGTCCAAAAGGACGACGAACCACTTTATTAGAAAAACCGCGAGCTGCATTGGCCGTGTACGTGAGTGATAGACGCCGCCTGATGAAATACGCTATTATTTGTTCCGACGCGATCGCGCTCATGATCATATTTTTGAAGAGTTAAAATCGACACTCGACAATGAAAAGAAATCACAACTTGATAGAGATCACACCGATCGTTTGATCCACACAATCGAACTAACGTGGACGAAGTGTGTCTGCTACCACGGTGGATGTGTGGATGAGACACACATATTTAGCCACCCGTGTTTGTGCTCCTAGGGCAAATGGGATGTTGGGTTAAACACCGAGAGTCATCGCCTGAGGGAACGTGTAGGCGCCACATGACGTTGACGATGAGTACCTCAGGGACGCTCGGAAAAGGCATAGCGGAAAGAAAACGAACTTTGACGTAAAACGACTGGGTGATATCACTCGGGAGCCGCTATGCAAAAAGGACTTGCGAACGTTGGCGCTCGGTGTGTGCGGGAGAGGGCCTACCTCGGGTTTCACTGCCGTGTACTCTTCGGGGGGTGGCAGCTGGCCATCTGGTAAACGCAGTTTGTCGTTGAAGATGTATGGTTGTAGGTATTTGAGGGCGAACGGCGCCACGGCCGTCTGGAGAGCCGTGTAGGTTCTGTGGGCGACATTGAGGATGCGAGTATGTCCGCTTTTGTCACGTTTCGAATGAGCTCTGTGATATTTCAAGTTTTCAACAGTTGAGAGTCGCTGATGGTTTGATTTTACTTAAGTTGACGTTGACTTACCTGGTGGTATTTGATATCTATCAGTCCTCCGGCTTTCAACTATATCTGGCGTCAAGTTGATCAGCGATAAGGATACCAACTGGCACCCAAGCACTCCGATCCGTGCCACAACTTGCTCTAATTTGAGTCTGACTAAACGAGGCTTGAGCTTGAGGTCTTGAACGTTCAAGACTGTGTATATTCGATTTAGCTATGATACATGACATGGCACTTCATAGCTTAGTGGTGAACAGAACTTAAATTCTCGACATCACCCGATACGCTCTCCGCGATGATCGGCGACTAAAAATCCCAAACTACGAACAACGCGCATATACTGCCCTCACTGTCGAGAAGACATCGAATCACTAGAGCACATCCTCACTGAATGGTCCACCCCGGCGCGAAAATTAATCTGGGACTCAGCCAAGTCAGTCTGGCCAACCCTCTACCCCCCAAGTACGGAAGTTGCAGAAACCTATCCACCCCCCCAAACGGCTGCCCCCTCAGCTCCCATCAGAGGCGCCGCCCATCTGAAACGAATACTCATATCCGAATCCGCCTACCTCCTATGGGTACTCCGCTGTGAGCGCGTCATTGGAGGTTTATCCCACTCCCCCCGCACGATCACCTCCGCTGGCTCCACCAAATCACCACTTGCCTCGACATCGACCGCCGTATAGCAAAAAGCGACCGCCGACCTCAATCCAAATGCAAAGATCTCCACACATGGCTCCCGATAATACACAACCACGACACGCTACCCCCAGACTGGGTCACGAATCCTGAGGTTTTAGTGGGTATAAAACTACCCCGGCCCATGGCCTGCTATGACGGGGGACGCCAGGTAGTGTATGGAGCCCCCCACACCCCCTGCCTATGCAGGGCGTGCGTAAGAGCATTTTTCCTCGGACCAGAAGTCTCCCCGACCTCCGCCTTGGTGTATTATGTAGGACTAGACTAGTCGGTCGGTACATAATATGAACTTTAAATTCTGTTACCTTGGTTGTGTGGTTCCAATCACACCTATAACTTTTTTCTTCTCGGGCAGTTCTCTCGCTCACTCCCTGTTGTAATGTAATCATTTTCGCCTGGCCATGTAACTACTTATGTTGGTAGGTTATACGTAAGCCATAATCAAGGAAGCTGTTCCTTTGGATTGGTATCTGCTACGATGCAGAACTCAATGTGGTTACAAGCGATCGAATACAGTGTCATCCAATATCTCTTTTACGTGCTACTGCGAAGAACATTGACCAAGAATCTGCAAGAGGTAAACATTGAACAAGAGGGGATACGAATTTTCCTTCAGATCATGTTCGTGATTTGATCATTCCGAGTGCCCAATTGAGGACATCACGCGACTGTGCGGTTATGTTCCGTGCCGGTACTTTTCAACCATGTTTCCGGACCCTGTGTTTCCAGCAGCGTCAGTACAAAGAAGAGAAGGCATGGCACGCAGTGGCTATTTCATGTATCATCACCGACCTTTCTGTTATTGAGTCTCCGGTACTTGACTCGCCTCGCGAACCACTCGGCCGCGGTCGAGCCAGTCTCGAATTTGTGTTCAGGGCGCTTCCGTACAGCGTCCGCGATCAGAGGACTGTCCTCGACGAGCGCGCGCAGGATTTTGGAGTCCCCCGGACGCATGAAGTACACGAGAGACCATCGTTCGTGTTCACCTTGGATACCGGGGGGAGGAACGACGCGGTGGATGTTGGACTGGAGGATGCCTCCACTGAACACCGAGAGTGCGTCACCTATATTGCAGATGGCATGGCCGGGTAGAGGCTGTGTGTCATGGTGCGATAGTGTCTCTTAAACACGACAGATTGGGAAAGGGATACCTTGACATAGAACCATTCCGTATGGCCGGGTGGCATCACCTGCAAGCCGCCGAGCCTGTTATGTAAAATGGACTTGGGAGTCGCAGATCAGATCAGTATCGCGTGCGATGGTCCCGATATACGTTCTTACCAAAGACCCAAAGTCTGTGTGAGCTCCCAATACTACCTTACCGGCAAGGTCCTTTCCAGGCATAGGCGGAACCTTGACCAGCCGCGCTTCGCTGCCACTAAGCTCCTCTGGGAGATGCAACTGCTCGAGCATTCCCTCTGGCAAACCGAGTTTGTCATTGAGGATGCGCAGGATCGTATAGTTGACTTCCAGGGACTTGCGAACGAACGACGCCACGACCGTCGAGAGAGCCGCGGTGGTCGGAGCTGGGTACGTTCTGTGGACGACGTTGGGGAACGCGAGCGCGTCGTCCTTGGACACGTTGAATAATTCGTTGACGTCCGGTTGCCTGTCGTTTGAAATCCTTAATCTAACCAACAGCGCTTAGAATCGCCAGTAGCTAACTGACCCGCTGGCGTCTATCATATTACTTCCAGTTTTCTTATATCTGGTATAAGCTGATCAACAACTCAAGCAAAGATACCGAATCAATTTTTAGTACGCGCCCAAACGAAAGCCCATCGTCCCCTTGCTCAAACTTAAGCTTCTCCTCGAGGGGAAGCGCCATCGTCTTGGCGCCCATGTCGAACATAGCGTCGACTTCCTGATGGGCACCATGGTTCCTGAGGCTGGGATGATGACGATGTTAGCTACTAACAGATAACATGCAGCCAAGATATGGATGCAAGGAACGATCCGGGAAATGCGGCACTTTATTTACTTACTACCAGAACCCGGTGGCCGTCGCAGCTTCCCAGAGACGGCCAAGTTCTGTGTCGTCACCAACTTTAAGTAGATCGTAATCGATCACAAGGAGCGGATGTGTGTGGATATCAGTCGGAAAGGGAGGTAAAGCAGGCATGGTTCGAAAAATCCTAGTACCATTTTTTCTCAGCAAAGGATCCCGATCTTCATATCGATATGACTCACCTCAGACTGGGTTATTGTGGGCGTCGAGAGCGTTGGTTGGATTGTCCTCGGGGATAATCAATTATTACTCCGATTCCCACAAGGTGGAATAGCAATAAAATCGACACTTGAGGAAGAACTGACACATGGTTGTCTAAAAAATATCCAATACGAAGGTGAGTGATAGAAAACAACCAATACTTTGCGAGTGCGGATGATGTTCGAGCCCTCATGCATCATTTCTGTTCCTCGTGAGATGTCGTTTAAATAATGGTAATAACAAATCCATGCTGGCTAGATACACAAGCGTCACGACACCTGGATAGACCGCATGAATCGTTCGAGCGCAGTCGTCTGAATATGTCGCAACTTCGTCGTCTCGTCCATCCCCATCAGCCGGATCTGTGATTGTGCCTACAACCAACACGCGCAACTGATTATCATCCAAAAATAAACCACCAGGAGACGTAAACTTACGAGAGTAAGTGGCTTCACCTGACCCAACACCCCGGTCAATCCCGCCATCATCTCCGCTAACGCGACCTTGTGTCTCGGGTCGCTTTGCAAATACAGCACGTCTGGAAGAATCCCCATTAGTTTTGGTGTCGCACGAACGAGGCTTTCGAATTCGGCTTCTTCCGCTGCATCGGGTACGGCACTATCAGTCAGGGACGCGTGGAGTTCGGGAAGACGTGTCATGGTGTGAGCGTAGTCCAGATAGGCCTGATAGCGGGCGTGAGATTGTTCATCCGACAAAAGAGACGACGACGACGTGCCTTGCCCTTGAGATGCCACCCATCGATGGATTGGCCTGCCATACGCTCGAATAAGGACGTCAAGAGCTCAAAGTCTTGGCGGATCACCGCCTCTGGTGCCAGTTCGACTACTGCAAGATTGTGTGCGGATTGATACAATCCTGCTCCCATGTATAGCTCATAGGTCTCGAAGACCTTTCCTTGGCTGAGAGCATAGAGAGCCTTTTGAAGCATATAAGAAGCCATGAGAATCGATTATACAAAGTATACACACCTTGGCGTCATTGACCCATGCGAGAGGAATCTTGAGACTCCCAAGAATACCGCTACACATCCACTCGTCTAGTTTATCAGCTGACCTATGGAGCAAGTCTCTGATAGCCTTTTCTCGCCTAAATGACAATGTTAGATCAGAGACGCAACCAGGACGACAGAGCCTACCCTGCCGAACCCTCGATGTGGAGAAGCACGAAAATGGCTTCTTGGAGCATGCCAAGTTGCTCCAGTTGTTGTGCGTAGTGACTAGCCAACATGTCGGCACTAGGACTGTGGCCCTCACGACGTCCTGAAACGTCGTCGTCCATTTCTTCGAGATGCTCCGGGTCACCGCGATCAGAGAGATCACGAACGCGCATACATCGCGACAAGATGATGTATAGATGCCAGGGAAAAGAGTAGTCGGCTGGTGACGGTCCAAACGAGAGCGGCGAGAGAATTTGAGAAAGCGAACATGCCGGATCGGCATATAGTCGAATCAGAGAGAATAGAGCGTCCGAGGGAGGGGGTGACGGTATGCGAAACGCAAGCTTCTGTGAAGAGGCGGCTTCGAGATAATATGGTCGTGGAGGCGCGACCCGCGACGGTGACTCTCGCGCGGCACGGTCATACGACCCGTATACTTGTGCTATAGATGCATCCATAGGCTCCACATACCAGAGATACATCCCAAATGTCCGTTTCCAATCCAGTCCCTCGAGTGGGTCGACATCCGGACAGCGTTCGAGGCTGCTCGCTTTCGACCCTTCCAAAATGTCTAGGCTACCGGCGAATACAGAATATATCTTTCTGATACTCACGCTGACGTGAACATCTACTCTTTGTTCTCGCCACAGCTGCAGCTGCTCCCTGAGATCTTCCCTGAATTCAAAGTCGCCCGAAGCCTGGGAGATGAGTGTTGCGAGTTTGACAGACCCAGAATCCATGGCAGTATCGCATGCCTTGTCGATCTGGTATCCGGAAAGAAGAGTGAATATGGGAGCGGCGGAGTCCATGGACGACTGCTTTTTAAGATCGGCGTCAACCAATGGGGTAACAACGTCTCCTAGCCAGTCAGAGAGCGCTGCTTTGCGCCGGATGGATGAAATACGATTTCGGACATCGACCGTCACGTCTTGGCCGAGATGGAGGTTTATGCTGTCGAACAAAGCATGACCAAGGTGGAAAAGAGATGCCTCATATGAGTTGTCGGTTTTAGGATACAAGGACGAGAAGGACGAGAAGGAGAGCTCCGAGGAAGGGTCAGCGAAAGGAATTCCGTCTTCGTCTTTCACGATGGGTGTTTTGGATAGATGGTGTTGCAGCAATCGGGAAAGTCTATTGCTGGTATCTTCTGCAGGATCAGAGAAAATCGGAACGCGTGTTTTCGTAACAACCGGCGAGTTAGCGGATGTTTGGCTATTCGCAACAGAGTAAGTGACGTGTGTAACAGGAACGGAACTATACCTACGCCTGACTCGAAGGCCCACATAATTGGCCCAAGTGAACCAGATTGGCACCTGAAGACCATCCAACACGGAAGGAGCGCCCTAATGCAAGACCTGCATCAGCTAATGCGCCTTCGTTACCGGCAACAGCCGAGGCAGATATGTCGACGCGTGCATACTTGTGTGACGGCCGATAAACAGGAGGTTCAACATCATGAGCGAACGAGATTCTCTATAAAGCAGACATGAGGTACAAAACAGTGGAACGACAGACCACAAACCTCTTGGGAGTCCAACCGACCGTCACCAACGGAGTCACGACTATGCTTGCGACTCAAAGCCGGTGATAGTTTGAAGCGTGGCCGTGTGGGTTGGTTCATGGCTCGAAGTGCCGCCGCTTCCTCTGGCATACGGAAGAGCGACGTTTGCATGACGTGCATCTTTTGTGGGTCCATGCCAGTGCGTCCTGCCCATGATGAGACGATGGCAGTTCGTCTGCGTGCGTCTTCCGGGTCGGACTCGGATGAACTTGTGGAACCGGAACAACTTCGAGTATGCTTATATTGAATTTCGCCGTCCGAGTCTTCTACCAGGGCGTGGTTACGCATGGCGGCGAGCTTTTCGACGACTTGGTCGTCCTGATCCATGTCGGACGTGTCCTCTGATTCTTCCTCTTCTTCCTCGTCCGTCACTTCTACGTCCTCCTCTTCCGAACCAGAGCTTGTCGAGTCCTGATCCATGGCGACTGACTTGGTCAGGGAACCAGGTTTGCGTTCATTTTGAGACACGTAGGAGGGTTGCTCGTCGCCGCTGCTGTCGCTGGTGAGGGCACTGAATCGCGTCATGATCCAGGAAGAGCTTGGGCGGACCAACAAATTAATAGACGACACCCCCCACCACAACCAAACAAGCAAACACATCGTCCTTGTTGCTCGCTCCGCTAGTACTACAAGCACAATCTACGTTACGCCTTGCTTTCAATCTCGACCCATTCGTTCACCCACATATAACTTGAGAACGTCACATACAGGTAGCGGAACCATACCAGCTGAGACTCGTGCTGTTGCATCGCTCGGACGGCTGTCATATACTCCTTGAAGCCTGATGTAAACACAGCTCGCTGGCTCCTGCTATTTCGTGTAATACGAGTCAGAATCTTTTCCAATGCCATCCTTAGGCGACTAGTAAGGGAAGCGAGAGCACCCGTATACTTTGGAAGGACAGGTACAGTGACGAGCTCAAAGACTCGGGGCACGGAAACAGCGTTGGCCTGGGGTGCCTTTGAACGTAAAGTATCGACAAGATTCCGAGCACCAAATGGCAATGAATAGTGGTTTGGATGAGAAGAGACGCCTTGACCGTCAAAGGTCAAAATCTAGAAATTGACGTCCGCTAGTAGGGTCTGCAACTCAAGTCGAGAGGGACCTACTGTAGTGATACGATTGTTCACGACATATGGCGCGATCACGACGGCGATGACAGAGGCGTCCCATTGCAGCGTAATGTTGTCTTGGAGCATGCTATAAACACATTTCTCAGAGGATGATCATCGAGGACGTGTTGTCTTACGGATGGTCGACGACCCAACGCCTGTCTTGCTCGATACCCAGCACGTCAAGACTGCGACTCAACTCTTCTTTTCTCATCCCCCCTATGCCGTCTGCGTTTCCGATGGACATTGTCAGAGAATATATTTCCGGTCGTGTTGGTTCCTTCCCAAGAGCCAGCAAAGTCGGCGCAAAGAAGAAACATTCATCATCGGGATGTGCGGTCAATAGGAGTATGCGGGAGGCGTTAGCTTCCTGGCTCTGGTGCAGAACATGGATATTGGAATGAAATGGAAAGTACAGCGAAGATGCCAGCAAAGCCAGCAGCGCGAACTGCCACGGCAACATATTAGACTTGTACAAGTTCAAGCCGGGAACTGCCGACGAACGGGTCGACAATGACCAGCTACCTTGAATCATCGCACGGCTCGTACGACTACGTCCGCGTCCCTCCCGACTACCCCCTTCGTCCTCGTTACATCGAGCATGAACTGTCCACCACACGCAGACGACTGCCAATCCCCGATCTTCGCTTCGAACAGGTGTACCTGAAGCGCATACAGGACTGTATCCACACCGAGTCCGTTGTAAAGGATGTCGGGAGAGAGCAACATGTCGAGGTCGACCCGCAAGACACAGAGTTTACCACGTTTACTCATGTGGTGCCGTTCGTCGAACCCTCGCAACAAGTAGTCCGAGTGGACTGGGGGAAAATCTTCTATATCACCTTACGGGACCAAGTCTTGATGCCCCTCCTACAAGGCATGGTTTGGTGAGCCTCCAGCCACTCGATTATGAATGTATCCATGACGTGGTTGTAGGGGCGTAGTTGGGACATACTACAGGCCATTCGTGGCTTATGCAAGAGGAAGTCTTCGCGGGGGCTCTGTACCCTCACATGCGGTCGAAGGACAAGGCGTCGGCTGGCTACGAAGTTGGCTGAAGAAATTAGGCTTCAGTAGCATAACTATTGGTCCACCCAGCCTATAGAGATTGCCCCGGAATGTCCCTTCGTCGTACTTTCCCGGGCTTCATCATATGCATGTTCACGGAGCCTTGAGCGTCGATGTGGTTACCAGTATGCCTCGTCCAGCCTTAGGCTTGTGAATTTATCCGAACTGGCTACATGGCATCCTCGCCGATCTTTTGGTTCGAAGATCCTGGTAGCATCGTCTCAGCCAAATTTAATTCACACGGAAACCAAGAAGCAGCCAAGCATCGTCAATTATGATAAATACACGGCTACAGGTGAATGCGAGATTCTCGAATACATTGGGTATCATCTTTCCAGGGTGTCATAACGTCCACAGGCTAAATATCAGTAGGGAAATGCACGACCATACGCGAACGTAGGTTTCTAGGACAGGATGTCATCTTTGACGGGTATTATATCGTCCACAAATGCTCGAGAACAATGTTCAATGGCTCTCTTCAAAGCCAAAGCATCATTGGTTCAGTCAGGTCCTGTAAACAGAGTGAGTGAGTATCCCTTCGAAGCGATGCAGAGCAAGCGTACCGTATAGAGACTAGTACAGTACTGCACCCTTATAAGTGAAGAGAAAGTGGATTTTAAGCTTGAGGTAGTACTTACTCTAGGGTCTTGAGGACAAGGTTGGTGCGATACTGCTTCCCATCTCTTCTGGATCTTCGAAATAGATTCCCTGATATGTAAGTTGGATCAATTGTCTGATGGGGTGTGTTGATTGCAGATCCACTCACTTGAGCGCATCGCGGAGTTCCGTCCATGTAATACTGGGCTTTGTTTTCACCGCTTCCAAGAAGCACTGGAAATGAGAGCGGTGATTAACTCTGAATTGCGACGATGCTTGAAACATTCTACCTGTGTAAACGTCTCCCCGCCGATGTCATGCGCAAACTGCCTATCCCTGCAAGCAGACAAAGAAATCTGGCCAAGTTTATTAATTTCAAGGAAACATAGAAGGTACGCAATCAAATGCGTACTACACTGAGGCCCTCGACTTTATGGGTCTTGGTTGACCGCGGACTAGACAATTTGATACTAGCCCGTCTTCGTATTGTGTACCCTTCTTCCCTGGAATGTTTCTTGTTTGCTTCCACTGTAGGACGCATCAGACATGTTAATTATGTAGCCATGAAGAAAAGACTTTACAGAAAATAATGATGGCGTTCACGATAACTGTTGAATGTCAGGGGTCGGTATTAATGTCAAACGATTGGGGTATCTGACCTTTGAACAGTTCATCACGACCAAATTTCCACTCCCTCTCATAATGGTTCGGTATGCTGCCCATCTGTAAGTCTGCCAACGAAAGGACATCACATAATGCACTGTTGAGATGACGCATGTATCACACACTTAGAAGAGTTTCGGAGTGGCAACAATCGAAAAGTGTCTAGACACACCGTCAGTAAACGCAGCTGATTGGCATCTAACATATACGCACAAATAGTTTCGAACCCTTTGCTTTTTCAAGGGGCTCGATAAGGTGTTTATGAAGATCCTAGCAGATATGAGATCAAATATAGCGTAGACATTGAGTCGCTCACATGATCAGTAATCCGTTTTCCATCCGCGGAAATAATCTCTTGAGACAGCATTAGCACAAGCTTGAGTCAAGACAATTTTCACAGACCATCGTCCTGGCGGTCAGCTCTTGTATTTGGGCAATCACGACATTCTTCCTCTATCCCATGCCCGGAAACTATCCTCTCTGTTTTAATCATACCATGCTCACATAAAGTGCTGCAAAGCTTACAGTAAAAGACGAGGTGACAATCCTCAGGAACGCCACTAGTCAATTGATCAAGCTGGTGCAACTATCAAAAAAGCATAGTGAGCACTCGGGTTGAACACTGAAAGTCGAGTCATACAATATTTTTACGCGTTGGCCAGAGATGTTTCGGGTGACTTAAATCATCCTTCATCAAGATGATATCATCCGGCTGGTACCCACGAAAAGCTAGAATGAATGAGGTCAATCGTACAGAAACCACCGGATGGCACACACCTATGAGAAATTGACAAAGTGTCTCGGCATCGCGGTGGGCGAAACGAAGATCAGGCAGTTCGGCGAACTGGGATTTTGCTTTGCAACAGATGTGCTCTATGGCAATGAGAAGAGCCCTCTTTTTCGCTAGAGCCTTCGAGAGGACGGCGGCAGGCATGGTGATCAGAAGGTGCAAGGGTTACAACAGTGGGTGTTGGGCAAATTCGAAGAAGAGGAAGTTTTATACATCCTGTCAGACTTGCAACTTGTCGATTGACGACTATGATGCGCCGCAACAGCATTCCAGAATTTCCAGTATACAGCATGGCGCAAAGTACTAGGCAGTGAAAAATCGGTGTACCTGTAGAGTCAAAAATTAATTTGATTCGACAAGCACTGTCCGGATTAGCGACGAGCACACAAAATGCGTTTCCTGGTGTGTGGCCGCCCAAATAGAGAGTAATGTATTGAATCAGAGGGAAGACGGCGAAACTACAAACGTCCCACGAGGCCTGCGGGCTGGGTTCAAGTCATGCGCGCGTCTCGCATCCACTAAACCAGCAACAAGAAATTCGACCAATAAATCAGACAAACACAAAACGATCCTTGTTTGTTCAGCTGTTGTCGTGTCGAGGAGGCCTAACCGATCGGACATTGAATTTATCTGCAAAAACCTGGTAAGGGCCGAGACGCCATTTTTCAGGCGAAGCAGTTCCGAAAGCTCCATTCGAAAGCGGTGTGGCTGAGTGGGAAAAACACGGCGCTGAAATTCTAGAATTCGCTGCATCGAGCTGGGTATCTTAAGCGAATAATGGGACTGACTCATCTGGACTGTCACGGTGAAATGATCTTTGATTACCAGATCAGGTGATGGTTAGTAGTTACACCATGGCCATGCCAGCGCCAGCCCCGGCGTCTCACCCTGTCGAATGCGTACTTTCTGCCCATGACAGGAAAAATATGGTCAAGTTCACAAAAAAAAAGCTGTTAGCACCGACACAGCTCGCCACCGGCGTCATGTAGTACAGCAACACCACCGCCCGCACTTGGATTTTCCATGGTATTTTCTCGGAGCGCAAGCAGTATTCAACGTGTTTACAATGCGGCAGCCACTCCAGTGAGCGCCGCGGCGGCCCTCGGGAACAGCATTGAAGCAAGTTGTGGCGTGAGGGGACACGAGGTAAGTATATTGGGCTTCAAGGGAGTGGAACGTAATCTGGTATGCCGTTCATAATGCATGAAGTTTTGAAGTACGGCGCCTACTGACAGTAGTAACCATTTATGCCAACCCCCAACTTCGAAATCCAACAGATGGTGACAATCAGAATAGATCAAAGCATGAAGTGGATATTCCGTTTGGTTTCTGATGCGAAAGCGGGAAGCAACTTGGCAAGATGTAACGTGCGCGTGATCTCCTGTCGAAAATTGGATGGTAATAAATTAAACGCTTATTTGTTTAAAGGCCGTTCGATTTGATGCTGCATTAATAAGTGCTAGGCGAGGTTGAGGTTATTCCGCAGGTTCGCAACAACACTAGGTCCAGGAAATTCCTAACGTCCAAACCTCTGTTCCAAACAAGATTCATGCTATGAAGGCGCGACGATACTCTGGATTGTCTTATCTGATCGAATTCGTAGTAGTCGCGACCACGGCGTGGCGCCTCAAAATCAAATATTTACGCCAACTTCCCTAACTTAGACGGCTCGTCGATCAAATGATTATGAATTCCTGCTGGGGCGCGATATGTATGGATGCGCCCATTCCTGAGGATACCTGAACATTAATGACGAAGAAGGGAAAACGACACATTCCTAAGGCCTGAAACAGAAAGGCTAACCTCGCAATATATATACAAAATGTGAAAATGAAATACATATGGGTCAGGAGTGAATACAACAATATTGGGGTATGGGTATCCGAAATGCCACTTAATAACAATACAAACATCTAGCGAAGTCAAAGGTCCACTTGTTGGGTCAAGTCCTAAGGACGAAGTGAGTCACAAATAATCATTCCAAAATGTATTAATGGCGTACATACCGTGTAGGAACCAGTGGAATACTATAGCTCTATAAGTGAAGAGAACGCAAGGTTCCAGGCTCGGGACACTCACCCTGGGTTCTTGCGGACATGCAAAGGATATCGCCTCGTATTTCGACTGAATTTTTGAAATCAATTCCCTGGTACATTATTTCAGTCACCGGATGGGTAAATGTTAGGATCGCGACCAAACTGTTTGACTGCATCGCGGAGTTCTGTCCATGTAATACTGGGCTTTATTTCCGCAGCTTCCAAGAAACACTGGAAATGGGAACGTAGTTAGTCCTGAAATGCGACTGTGCTTGAAACGTTCCACCTTTGTAAACGTCAGCTCTCCATAGTCATGTGCAAGCTGCCCGTCCCTGCAAGCGGACAAACAGATCTGATGAAAAATTTTGAGAACTCGAAAATGGATACGCAATGAAATGCGTACTACGCTGAGCTCTTCGAACTCGTGGGTTTTGGCTACTGGTGGACTGGACCATTTCGTACTGGCTCGTCTTGGGCCTCTATGGCGTTCCTTGCTATGCCTCTTGTTCAAGGCCACTGTGATACATCACAAAAATTGATTGTATAGCCATGCGAGAAGGCTTACAGAGACGACCAACAACCCTTGCGATGGCTGTAGTACGCCATAAGTTGCCATTCAAGTTACAATGTCGAGCGAACAAGCTGGATTGCTGACCTTTGAATACTTGATCACGGCCACAATTCCACACTCTCTGATAATCGTTAGGCCTGCTTCCCCTTTGCAGATCTGCCATTAAAGGGATCGCCATTGAGTGCAGTTGTCAAAGAGGTAATTCATGTATCACAAACCTAGTAGAGTTTCCGAGTGGCAACAATCGAAAAGTGCCTAGACACTGTGTTGGCGAACAGATTTATTGGTATTAAACGCACGTACAAATAATTTTGTGCCTTTAATATTTTGAAGGGGCACGATAAGACGATCATGAAGAAGCTGACTGCTATGAGATCAAGAAGAGACGGGAGACCGGAATAATTACATGATCAAGGATAGGCTTTCCGTCTGCAGAAACAATTTCTAAGGTGACGTGAGCACGAGAGTGAGCCCAAGAAAGGTTTGAATTGACCTTCATCCCGGCCATTGGCCCTTGTGCTTGCTCGGTCATGACATTCTTCCTCTACTCCATGTCCGGAATCTGTGTGTTCTGTTCCATTATACCATTCCCCTGTAGGTGTACTACACAACTTACAGTAGAAGAAAAAGTGACAGTCTTCCGAAACATCGCTGGTCAATCTATTGATTTGGTGTAACTGCCACAATAAGCTTACATAAGCGTTCGGATTAGACACGAGAAGGTGGCCACGGACAATATTTTTACGTGTGGGCCAGAGATCTCTCGGGTGATCTCTATCATCCTTCATCAGAATAATGTCATCTTGTTGATATCCATGATGGTCTAAAATGGACGAGATTGATCGAACAGAAACAACCAGAGTGACCAGATGGCACACCTATGAGGAAACCACAAAGTGCTTCGGCATCACGATGGGCAAAACGAAGGTCATCCAGCCCTGCGAACTCTGATTTGGCATCTTTACATTCGATGTGTTGTATGGCGATGAGAAGAGCCCTTTTCTTCCCTACTAGAGGTTTCGAGACAGCGTCCATAACGGCTTGGGCACAGAGTCCTTGGAGAGTTGATTGTTTCCAAGCAAGCTGCGAAAGGGAGGAACTGAGAGAGTACGGCGCTTTTTTGTCCTCGAAAAGTGTCTTTAAATTCACTTCACAGGACCACAGCAATGGAGGTGCCATGCTTATTCAAGATGCAAATGAGCCGCGACGAGCATGTGAGTCATGGTGGCACGGGCGGTGAAGCTGTGATGAACCATGCGAAGGACGGGAGCATATACTCAGGCTAGAACCCGCACCGCTCGGATTATCATTTCCGTGAGCGGTCCTTAAAGGGTGCTCCATGATGCATGAGCGCTCCCATCAATGCAGTGCTCAACGAACATGAGGTCATCCCAATTCATTCTGTTGTTCTATTGGGGTATGATTGAAGCTTTTGTTTTTGGATGGAAGTATGTAGTTATTACGTTTGGTCCCTGGTCAGGGCACAATTGTCAATTGAGCGGGGAGAGGGCGGCGTGACCGTATCACTGGATCCAAGCGCTGGACTGCTAAATCCATTGTAAGAACATTTTCTTTTACACATGGACTTACAGGAATGTTTTGTGGCAATACGCCGGTCCTGGGTACAATATTTGTTTCATGAGATGGTTTTGATCGCGACCATGACGGCCGGACTGGCGGCATTATTAACGGCAATAAATATTGTTACCGAACCAACCCACTCACCTTCCTGCATTTTTTTAAAAGGGCGACCAAATTCATAGGAAAAATCGCCAACCCACCAGCTTTCGTAGAATTTCTGTCAAAATTTTATGGGCGTATTTCGTTGAAGACATGGTGTTTGCTTGAAGGTAGCTTTGTGCCGCACAGGTTACACGCGGTAGTAGCACTGATCAGTAGGACAACTTTATGCCGTTAACGCTTAAGGGTCTTTCGTGGGCCTGTCCTCCAATCAAAGCTCTCAAAAGTCGACGAAAAAGGTAATTAAGGGTCCGCCATAAAGTTTTTTCTCGAAAACTGGTCAGGACTGGTCAGGACCTGCTGTCTGGTTCACTGATGCCAGGGAGTCAGGGACTCGGAGAACTTGCGGCGAATGTCTGTTCTCCAGCATACATCATAACACAGCGCTGGCACAGCCCGAGGATTCCAGTCCTTGCCACTGTACACAAAGGCGCTCAAATTCTTGGAGCAGACGGATCATATGCAATTTATAAAAACAGTCCGTTAGGCGATGTATCATCGGCAGTACATCAAATATAGTCCAGTAGATAAAGTCCATATGAATGGCGTCCATTTACTTCGTGAAAGTTGTATGATGGTCAAATCTGGGCATGTTCATAAACATCACAAGCCACTTGGGTCAGCCAAATGTCCTTCATCTCTCTTTTCCACCTACGCAGGCATCGGCAAGATGACTGAGCATCAGCCGAGCAATGACATTCCCACCACACTGGAGGCCGCCAGGTTCCTTCAAATAGATGTCCCCGCTGCGATTGTAATAGTCCGTTTTTCATAAGCGTCTCTAGCTGTTTCGTCCGACTACGAATTCCGTCGGATTGACGGTCAGAATGGAACAAAGTGGCGACGTCCGCCGCGAAGTGAACGATCCGCATACGTTGCTGATGCGAAAGAGAAGGTGCGAGATATGAGATGATCTCTTGTTGTAGTTCCGCTGGTAAGTCGAAGAATGACGAGGGTACGTCGAATGATTTCGAATCCTTGTTTTGTTGCGATGAAGAATGGACACAGTTGGTCGCTCCGCCTATTCTTGAGCGCAGAAAGAGGGCGCGCGAAGATCGGAGAAGCGAAAGCGACTCGTCTTTGACCCGCGCCAGATGTACCGAGTTACGATGAAGGACAGCTAACAAGGCATGATTGCATCCTTGCCATCCAATAGTTCTATCCTCGCCGGCTGCGGCGACAGCGGCAGCGTGGTCATCTATGTGCGAGTCGTCGAGTCTGACATACCGCAAGGAGTAGTTCTCTTCGACTGCGCTGACGATCTTGCGTGCCCCGGTCAAGGTCAAGCTGTTTGCGTTACAGTGCAAACGTTCTAGCCGACAGCGACCTGATTTCACGTAATCAATGAGAGTTGGGACAATAGCTCGAGTCATATTAATGGCCGACAGATCCAACTCCCGAAGATACGGTGTAGTGAGTTGAGGTAGGAAAGATCGAACGAATGCGTCGCCCAATGAACTACTGTGAAGTATTTGTAAAGTGCATAAACGGGATGAATTGAGTGCGCTTGCAAACTCGGCGATAGCATCTGGATCAATGGTCAGGGGATTCTGGGGATTATGTATGGATGAGTCTTCATGGCCACAAAGTGGGATACTTACACCAGAAAGACATAGTTCTCTGAGGACCGTATTACTCCTGAGAAAAGTCGCCACGGCAAGAAGGCCTCGAGGTCCGATCGCATTTTTCGTAAGGAAGAGCTCGGTGAGACCCTCTCTACAATGACGACCAGCTGGTGAGGACAAGAATTCAAACAATCGGACACAGCCTGCGTCTCCCAGAGAGCTGTCTCCGAGGTACAACCGATGGACGACATGACGTTTTCGAATCGCATTGATGATTGCATTCACAGCTATGCAGTGATTCAACACAAGGCATTGCACGTAGAGTAGAACAGAGCGTACCCAAGCCCGATGCGAGGCGAGGGCTAAGGTTCTGCAGCCTATAGTTGACTGTCGAACATACTGTAGCCGGGTCCTGATAGTACTTGGGCCGCCACCTTGGAGACGATCTCGAGGAAAACTTGAGCCGCATGCTCCGCAGAAGGGGTATCGTTGAATTCTGCGAGACAGTTCAGAGCATGTATCGAGGGAGCGCTTGAGCAGCGGTGTGGGGCACCCGTGTGTGAGTCCTGCACTGCCAGAGGAGGTCACGAGATAAACCACTTTCTGCATTGATTACCGCGCGTGGCCTATCCAATGGCAGGTGTGGGTTCGAGGGGACAATGCTGACGTATGTAAACAAAATATCAACAAAGTCGCTCCCGGGCCACTGCTCTGGCGACAATCATGAAGGTAACTGAACAAGCTACGCCCTGTGTGCGTTCTAAATCATACTGTCAGGTCGCTGTAGAAGGTTGCTGTCACGGTGCACTCGATGCTATCTACCAGCAGATCAGGTCGTTGGAAGACAGGAATAGCTACAAGGTCGAACTGCTCCTCATATGCGGTGACTTTCAAGCCGTCCGGAATCATCGCGATTTACAATGCATGGCTGTCCCCCCAAAGTATCGTCAGCTCGGAGATTTCTATAAGTCGGTCTCGAGCTTCGTAGACCGCCCGCAAAGCTGACATTTCAACAATCAGATACTATACGGGTGAAAAGGTCGCACCGGTGTTAACGATCGTCATCGGTGGCAACCACGAAGCTTCCAACTACTTCTGGGAGCTGTGAGTCAGCCAGATACATCTGAGTAACAAACCCACGACGTCGACAGGTACCACGGAGGCTGGTTGGCGCCCAACATATACTTTCTTGGCCATGCAGGTTGCGTCCAAGTGAACGGTGTTAGGATCGCTGGTGCTTCAGGAATATTCAAAAGTCACGACTTTCACCAAGGTTGATAAACTAATGTCTCGTGCATTGATGCTCATTTCCAATAGGTCATCACGAGCGTATTCCATACGATCATGGTTCGATGCGTAGCATATACCACATCAGGGAGTATAATATCCGTCGTTTGTCTCTTGTGATTACATTTCCCCCTCCCTGTGAGCCTTTACTGAAATAATTCCGAAAGCTCTCCAAGCCAGATATATTTCTTTCGCACGACTGGCCTCAATCGATTGAACAGTATGGAGATACTCAAGGACTATTACGCAGAAAACCTTTTTTCAGACAAGACATCAATTCAGGAAACTTGGGGTCGCCTCCTCTTATGGGGTTGCTCCAGACCCTTCGCCCAGATTGGTGGTTCTCTGCTCATTTACACGTTCGTTTTGAGGCATTTGTAAAGCACGGAGGCGGTGATCAGGGTCCTGGAGAGGGTGACCCGGCCGTGGTCGTGGCAAATCCTGATGAAATCGTAATTTCCGATGAAGACGCGATTGCGGATGAAGACAACATCGCGACGGAAACGACTTTGATGAACGAGGTGCGGCATACATCACCTCAGAACCCAAATGAGACAACCCCAGATAACGAAGAAGAGCCCGCGGAAGCAGTGCCAAAACCCATCCGGCCGTCCGAGACCAAGTTCGTAGCTTTAGACAAATGTCTTCCGCGCAGAGACTTTCTGGAGGTACTTCTTGTGGGTCTTTTGGCCTTCATGACCAAGTACTAATGCGCCAACCTAGGTCGTTGAGGTTCCGATCCAACCTTCTACGACTGGTACAGGACAGATAAATTTGACTTTTGACCCAGAGTGGTTGGCTATCACACGAGCTTTCCATCAGTATTTCACTACGACTCGTCAGCAAGCGACCTATCCAGACGAACCCACAGCCCGGGTGCGAGTTGCCCAAGAATTGGAGTGGGTTGAGGGGAATATTGTACGCAAAGCTACAAGTGCCGGTGCTAAACCAACGCTGTCGATCGATAACTGTCAAGTGTTTGCTCAGACTGCCCCAGGCCCTGGGAGTGAGGGCAACGCGAAGCTTCAGCAACGTAAGTCTTCGATACGGAAGTCAACGCTTCATATCTCTTGACATTGTCGCAGCACCGTTGTATACCAACCCACAGACGGTTGCATTTTGTAGTATGTTAGGCATTGATAACAAAATTAACCCAACCACCTAACATACTGCTGTCGTTTGGGAAATGAAACGTTTCATAGCGAGATGTACAACTGGCTGTGTTCTTACTTTATTCCGCGGTGGTGCGGGAGTCTGACATAATATGTAGTGGCTGGCTCGACTCCGTCAACAAGACGGTTTATGCTGACTCTTCCGATGCAAGTCTTCACACCTTCAAGAAGCGGGCCGCTTGTTACTACCTGCCACTGATGAATCCACCTCGGCTTTGATCCGGTCACGTCGCACCAACTCTTAACGCCCAATTTTCAACGCAGTGCAACCTTTGCGATCGTTCTAGAAATGCACACAAGGCGTCCACATTCGTTAGAAGAAGCTGTCAAGTGTAAAGCATCCAAACATGATCCGAGTGGCACCGCGCGCTATGTACGACATGAGGCGTCCTTGCGGATTCCAGAAGGTTCACAGGATGTATGATGCAGTGGATAAGGTTTGCGCCCACGGGGGGCTTGCGGACGGCGTATCGTATACTTAATCTTACTGGTCATCCTCCACAGTATGTCCGTCAGCTTTTCGTTTGGCTTGCTGTGTACTAAAGTCAAGTCGTCCAGGTCTCGTCGCCCGCTTGGCCCAATGTCTCTGTCGACACTGAGGCGGTTATTGGCTCAATTGCTGAGTCGTTTCCTAAACCTAATCCTGCCATCCATTCGACGATTGCCACCTCAAAAACTAATAAGCCATTTGTTTTCATTCTTTGCTGCCATTCGTAGATGGGCACATACGAACATATCCAGGCCAACCCTCCCCAAGAATCAAGGACCGCTTATTCGATCATCCACTCTGGATAGTGGTATCGTCTGTGCTATGAATATTCCTTCTCCTGGGCTTTCCGATGCGCAGGAACACACTCGGCCTTCTCTCGTGGACTCCCCTTACATCAATTTGAGAAGCCCATCCGGCAACCATCTTACGCCCCCGATTTCTCCTACTCCAAGAAGAAGCTACTCTCAAAACCATATGTCCTGGATGACTAGTAACCGGACACCACTTTACGAGGAACCTGGTTCAACCGATGAGGCATCACAAGATGCGGCCAGTATCGTGCGATCGAGTTCGAGCACCACCAATCACACTGATGATCGCAATCCAACGCCTGGCTCGAATTTTTTTGCGCGGCCATCTCATCCTCACACTCCACCTCATACTACAGTTGGCTTTCAAGCCGAGACGTCACAGGGGAACCCTGGAATAAATGGAGGGGTGGATGCAGTTTGCATCCACTTCAATCCTACAGAGTTTGATCCTCCTCGAAGCAGGACACCACTGTCAATGAAATCTTCCGCTCAGCGTTCCATCTCACAGAAATCTTATAAGTCTGGAATTTCAATCGGACGAGCCTCGTACCGAGAGCATCATGGCCCACTTGGCCGTCCCCTAACTCCAGTTCACGACCGAAGTGTACCCGTGTCTGGCTCCTCGTCTTATCCTACTCTGGTTAGGGCTGAGCTAGGGTTTTCTGCACCGCCTGGATCTATCACCGCCCCACCAAGAGGGGATGACCCAGATCAGCCTGGGGACCCGGTTTCCGGTGGACTCCGCTTCTTCCCAATGTCAGCCAGTGGTGTGCTCCGATATGACAACTGGAAAATTAGGTAGGATACTGCACTTACTGGCTGATGGGGCCTGAAGCTTATGTGAAATCGCAGACCTCCACTCGAAGACGACTACCATATTAAAGCGATGTCGTACCAGTACCCCGATACGCCGGAGTTCGTTCCTTACTGTCTCAGATATATATCTCGCATTCAACATTCGTTTATAGAGAGGTACCGGAGGGATGGACAGCCTATCGACATCCAGAAGGAGCTCTGTATTTCGTGCATCGAGAATGGGTTAGTGAATCTGTGGTATCGGACGTGGTTATAACTGCAACTCGAATCAATTTCGTAGAAAACGTTTACGGATGTGGACGTATGCAATAATGACATTCACGATGACATTGAATACTTCAGAACCTACTTATTCTCGGAATTGGAGATTGAGATTAAGAGCCGGGTCCTCTCAGAATCACTAAAGATGGATGAAGTTCAACTGGTTTTGGAGCCCAAAGTGGACAAGATCGGGGTGATGTGTTGTTATTATTTCGTGAATCCACGAACCAGGAGTCTCTTTTGGCTGGATGAATGGGAAGGGGATGAAATCTTCAATGATGTCAAAGGAATCCTCACTCCTACCCATAAAGGTTTGTTTAGGCCATTCTTCTTGATAGGTTGCTCATTGGTTTTGATTGAGTAGGGCTGGCCATCCAAGCACATTACTGGTGGATATGTAAGTTGTGTGCTCTAAGATACTTTCTGGGTCTGATACACCATCATCCAGCTAGGTCATGTTTGATACATTGATAATCTAATGTGACTCCAGGTCCCACTGGAGTTTGTACCCGAATTTCTGTGAGGTCACACAGGAGTTGAAAGACGAGGTTGTTGATATGATCCTTCATGCTACTTGTGGTGTGTGCCTCACCACTCCTTTTTTCATCAGTGTTCGATGATTAGAAATACAGATCACTTAACATCGAATCTTTCATCACTTCCTCTTAATCCTGATGAGTTGCAGAATCACCTATCCCTTATTGAGCGAGTTGATCGTAAGTTATACACTCGGCATTATATTCCTGCTCACCCGTCTCTTATTCAGCCAAAAAGGCTCGACACCGTGGACACTGCGCGATCATTATGGGTATGTGCACCGAATACTTGAAGTTCACGCTGTCGAAGGCCGCTAATGCTCTTCAGGTCGAATCATGAACATATTTTGTATGTGGCCACCAGTTTTGCTGTTGCTCTCTGCTCACAATCGCAGATCACAACTACTTTCTCAACTTTCACGGGGAAGATTGCGCGCGCCTTAATTTCGACCAAGCAGTCCACGGATGGAGATACCATCCTTCGTTATACATGGCGATCCTGGCACCGTTACTTTTCATGACACCTGTAGACAATGTGCGACTCTTGCACAGAGTTTTTGTCGACAACACTGCGAGCAAGGAGAAATGGAACATGTTCATTTCCAAACTGAACGCACAACTTCAAGAAACGAGCGTACTTGTAAGCAAACCATATCTGCGAGCCCTGAACAAAAATAAACTTGATGAGCTTCAGGCGACGGTGCTTCTGAACGCCGATGTTGGCTTTCTTCAAGTTCTGTCTGGAGCAGTGTCGTCTCCTCCGGAATATCTCTGTTACATGTCACTCGTAGCAAGCATGGCTAGCATGGTCCTCGGTTTGGTGTTTATTGGATATGGCCGCACTGAGGAGAGAAATACTCCGTTTAAAGCTGTGAGTGTATTGCACTACCTTCATGAATGTGGGATTTCTGACATGAGTAGGCGAAATTCCTGCATGGAGTACAGCATGATAAGCACGGTCTTGAGAAGCTTGCCATCATTTACAGCTTACCGCATGCTTTCCTAATGTGGGGGTGAGTATCCCAAACGGTGGGATATTAGTTTGTCTAAGCGCGCTTTCGTAGCATGGTTCTTTTCACTGCGGCCTTTGCAGCTCAGTGGTGTTACCCGATCAATACGACTTCACGAACTTTAGTCGGGGTTTTCATGCTCGTAGTAACCTTTTGGGTTGCATGGTGCATCTGGACTGTTCGAGACCGATGCCACTTTTGGTGGTTCCAACCGGACCCAGACCAGATGGAGTACGAAAAAGGAGGGGACGACCAGGTGTTTTCAGTCATTCCGAGGTTGGGGTTTTTCGGCAAGTTCGTAACGATATTTACCCGAAGACTCGGAATGTCCAAGTCCGTGTCCGACGAGATCCATGCAATGGAGGACGCGACGAGCCGTCATGAGGCTTTCGATCATCCTCACTGACCGTACCTTGTGGGCCCGTTCTCACGCAACGGTGACTTTATCAACCGTTGAACTACGGGCTTGCGGCCTATGTACCAGAATTTCCCGTGGTCAAGTGCCAGACATCGCCCATCGCAACATTTCCTTCTCTTCGACCTTGTATTACCGTACTGCTGAATCTATCATACATGGAGGTTACAGGGCCCCAGTGCCACATCCATATCGGCACTCCTCAAAAACCTAGAGGCAACCTTCCAACCTCTGTTTCCCGGCCCGAAGGGTCACCGGTCACCGGTCACCTGTCACATGTCACAGATCCCACTCGCTCGGTTCGAGCCACAAAGCATGGCAGTGTTGGGCCGTTGGCCAGCAAGAATTCACCACAGTCCGCTTCGGTTTTCGCTCGGCATCATGTCACAGCGTGTTCAAGTATCTCAACAAAAGGAGAAGAAAACATCGTTCAAGCACTGCGTACTGTCACCATGTTAACAGACACGATCTAAACATCATGTTGGATTACAATGATACTGTTGTTACAGAAACAAGTGGTTTTGACTCGACGTGGCGTAGTATGTTGTCTGATCGGAATGATGTGGTCTGAGAGCCACCTCGGCTATGCCAGTTATATCGGACACACTTCGGAACCAAACTCATAACGCCAAAATTAGTGATTCGTTCGACGTGGTTGAGCGCGCACCATTCAAATATGCTCCGAGTCGCGCGGCCGTAAGCCTGTCAGACATCCTTGCAGGCTCTAGAACAGGATGATATTATGAAGAACGTGATACATTGATAAGGTTTACGCCCGTAAACCGCCAGGGATTCAGGGAACATCAGTGCCATAACCCATATGTAGTACTTGTCACCTTCATTGAAAAGTCACCCACCTCCTCCCTGTTCGCAGGCTAAAGCCTGAAAAGTGTCGAGTCGCTCGGGTTTGTTCAATGTCTCTGTCAACTCTAAGGTGATTATTGGCTCCTTTGCTGAGTCATTTCCTCAACCTATTACTGCCATCCATCCGACGATTGCCACCTTGCAAACTAATAACTTACTACTTGTCTGCATTGTTTGCTTCCATTTGTCGATGGACATGTACGAGCATACTCTGGCCAACCTTCCAGAATCAAGGTCCACTTATTCCATCAGTTATGTTGGACAGTGGCATTGTCTGTGCTATGAATGTTCCCTCTCCTGCATCTGCTGATGCACATGAAGATGAATGTTCTCCTGTGGACTTGCCTTACATCAACTCAAGAAGTGCATCTGATAACCATCTTATACCCCAAATCTCTCCCATTTCAACAAGAAGCTACTTGCAAGACCATATGTCTTGGATGACTAGTAATCAGATTCCACTTTATCAGGAATCACAAGGCATAGCTGACTGTGTCCGGCAATTGAGTTTGAGTGCCACAATCCACACTGATCATCATAATCCAATGTCTGGCTTGGATATGTTTATGCAGACATCTCATCCTCACACTCCACCTCATAGTATTGTTGGCTTTCAAGTTGAGACATTACTTGGAAACCCTGGAATTGATGGTCAGGCACATGAAGCTCACACCCACTTCAATTCAATGGAGCTAGAACCTCATTGAAGCAGAATGCCATTGTCAATGAAATCTTCTGCTCAGTGTTCCATCTCACAGAAATCACACAAGTCTACAAGTTCAATTGGGTGAGCCTTGTACTGAGAGCATCATGGCCCACCTGGCCATCCCCTAACTCTAGTTCTTGACCAAAATGTACCCATCTCTGGCCTTTCATCTTCTTCTCTGGGAAGGGTTGAGCCAAGTTTTTTTGTGCTACCCAGATCTATTATTGCCCCACCAAGAGCAGGTGATTCAGGTCAGCCTGGGGATCCAGTACTTTGTAGACTCTGTTTCTTCCCCATGTTGGTCAATGGTATGCTTCAGTATGACAACCAGAAGATAAGGTATGATACATGTGCTTAATGCTTGATGGAGCCAGCAGCTTATGCAACATTGCAGAGCTCCACTCAAGGATGACTATAGCATCAAAGTGATGATGTACCAGTACTCTAATACCCTAGAGTTTGTTCTTTACTATCTCAGATATGTATCTCCCATTCAAGATTCCTTTTCAGAGGGGCCCCAGAGAGATGGGCAGCTTATCAACATCCAGAAGGAGCTCTTTATTTCATGCACTAACAATTGGTTAGTAAACCTATGGTATTGGACATGGTTCATCTCAAACACAAATCCTATAGAAAACATTTACAAAAGTGGATATATGCAATAAAGAGATCCATGAAGATATTGAGCACTTTAGAACCTTCTTATTTTTGGAATTGGAGATTGAGATCAAGAGCCAAGGCTTTTCTGAATTACTAAAGATCAGTGAAATCCAGTTGGTTTTGGAATCCAAAGTAGATGACACAGGGGTGATGTGTTATTATTATTTCGTAAATCCACAAACCAGAAGTCTCTTTTGGCTGAATGAATGGGATGGGCATGAAATCTTTAAGGATGTCAAAGGTATCCTCTCCTCTGCCCACAAAGGTATTTAGATTTGTTTCTCATAAGCTTGCCAGTTCATTTAAAACTATTAGGGCTGGCTATCCAAGCATAATACTAGTGTGTTACATATATCTGTAAGTCATATATTGTTTTGATTTGTAAGATACATCAGGGCTTTGATGCAGACCTTCCAGTTATTTGCATATGATACATTAATAGTTTAACATGATTGCAGGACCCACTGGAATTTGTTTCCAAACTTTTGTGAGGTTACTTAGGAGTTGAAAGATGAGGTTGTGGATATTGTTATGCTAACGATAGCATCTAGCCCAGGAGCATTGAGTAGGGCTGGTACCTACATTGGTATCTTACTGCAGGCTTACTCGGGGTAACTGGGTCAGTGATCTTGAGTATGCTTGCTGTAAGTGTGACGCTCAATGGTGAAGTGGACTTGAATAGCGAGCATGCACTCAGAGGTAGCATAAAGACCTATATCATGCAAAGGTATCTGAGACTGAAGCAGGCTAAATACTATGTTGAATTGCATAGATTTAACTGGCGTTACAATCTAGTGTACAAGGTGCTTTTATACTAAGAAGAAATGGGCATGGACCAAGACATGAATATGGTAAGTATCAAGTAGGGAAAGAGCTATGAGATACCAGAAGGAGTACTTGCCTAGAAGAGAAGGCAGAGGAGATAAGCATCCTAGAGATAGGTAACTAAAGTAAAGCTGATCGTAACCCTATGGAGATGGTGGCCAGACAGGGAAGGCATCAGGGAATGGGATGACGAAAGATACCTAGATCTTCTCCGAGGTACAATCGTTTGCAGGCCTGGCTCAGCGGATGTATAATCCTGGGCCTGCTATGCGCAGAGGAGCGTAGAGGGGGCTATGCTGGTGTGAGAGAAATACTCACCCTGGCTTCCGTGTCTTAACTGAGAGCAACTACTCGAGGGGAAGGCCGCCCTGATATAGTCCCGAGAAATGAAACAAGGGTTTACTTCCTAGAGAGATAGGAAGTAAGATTAAGGTAACAGTAGTACTGTCACACCTGATATCCTGAACCTGGATAGGTTCGGTGTTTGTAGTCAAAGGAGGACTGTAACAGTCAATCCGATGACTCTACTGTGCTAACGGTGATCCGTCCACACAGAAAGGTCCAAAGTCCAATATGATTCTAGTACTGGAGAGGTACTAGAGTAGTGTCACCAAGGTTGTATCCGTTGGTGGGTGTAAAGGAGAGAGGAGACTTCTTGTCTGGTCTGTCCAGAGCCGTCTCTTTATATAGTGTGCCGTATGGCGCACGGACCAAGCCAAGTATGGTAATTACCCAGTTAAGCTGGATAAGAGCTACAAAGGCCATTGGATGATAAGCATCCATG
>JBBPSN010000057.1:0-44812 GCA_038093615.1 Austroboletus olivaceoglutinosus | reverse complement strand
TTCGTTACCAAGCACATGCGGGTGGGTACGGTTCCGCACAGCGTGTCGGGGGGGCAGGGAGTGAGTTGGTATCTGCCCGAAACACATATCGCCTTTTGTTTTGGATACACACGGTAACCCCTCTGCCATCGTCCGTGCAATGGTCCTCGGGTCTCAATCTTTTGTTATTGAAGTTCTTCAAGCTGGCATCAAATGCAATCTGCCTGAACTTTTCACTAGTACGGGTGTCCATGTCAGCCTCGTCACGACATTGGTAAGCATCTCGCTCTCTGTCCAGGTCCTGGTGGACACCGTCCCATGTTCATGATGACCATTGTTCTCGGCCCTTGAAAGATGCCTTGCGGATGTCAATCTCGTCGCGACACGGGCAAGCATCTCGCTCACTCTGGCTTCTCAGCGTGGCATGCGACGTCGCCGTTGTTGCAATCCCGGGTGCGCGGATGAGGGACTGTCGCGGCTGAAATGAAGAGGGCGAAATAAAGTGCGGCGAAGAGGAAGGACTTGGAAGAAAACATCTCGCAGAGATGAGGAGCAGAGGGAGGAGGTCCATGTTTTATAGTCTGTATGAGTGATCCTGCAGAGCCATCCCTGTTTCGTAAACACGTCAAGTAGTGAAAAGCTCGAAACTTTCCGTTTTGCAGCCTGCCAAAAATAGAGTTGCATGTCTGCACGATGATCGATGATTGACAAGCAATATGCAGACTGAGCTCGGAGCTCATGCAATCATTGTGCGTTTCCACCCTGGTCCTGCTCCGAGCATCAATTCTCATTGCCTCAGGATAGATGCAACCTCATTTTTTGTTTTCCGGAAATTAAGTACGCGATCATTGCGACAATGGCAGAAGGTCCGATAATTTGAACGCAGTAGATCACAGGTGCCTCAGTTCCATCGAAACTGTGTGTCCTTTCGACTCTTGCAACATATCATATAGTAGGCAGACGAACATGTGTCCTTTGGAGGAGACATGCTTGGGTAGGTTAAGTAACAGGCTAAGGACGATCATAGCTCTGTGGCTATGCTCGTGCCTCGCGCCGCCACAGACCACAACAAATGTAAATTTCTGATTTCCTCTGCCGCGTCTGTCGGAGTTTTCCACCACGTGCCAAACGTCAACGGTGGCGCAACTCTTATGTCACGCGTCACATCAACGATGGAATTTACCGGAGTGTACTCGTTCGCTCAGAGATGCATCGATGATCTGTCACAAACCAAACTTGACGACTTCCAGTATGTGTCTTTTCTGTGTGTCTTTGATTGTATCTGACGCGTACATACCTGCTTCTTAGTCAGCCTAAGTGTAATCCTGGTCGGTATTGCCTCCATCATGAACTGATCACTTTCCAAGTGGGCCCTCCTCGTCGAGTCCTCGAGCTCTCAAGAAATCCAGATGTGCAGACAAAGCTGCGGAATGAGCTTGTCGAACATGGCGAAGACCCCACATATGATCAACTCGTGAACGGTCTTCCATACCTCGATGCTGTCGTGCACGAGATCCTCCGTGTTCACCCACCTTTTTCCGATATCACCCGTGTCGTACGTCCTCACTGACATCTATGATCAGTACTGTTGATGTTATGATGCCACTCAGGCCATCGAGAATGATGTGATACCGCTCTCCAAGCCCGTCCGCACGGCATCCGGTGAGCTGGTCAGCAGCCTGACGATCGCCAAAGGCACACCCGTCACGATCCCGATGAAGTGCATTAACCGATCTACCGCACTCTGGGGCGACGATTCCAACGTTTTTCGACCGAGTCGATGGCTCGAGGACGCGCACGGTCACGACGGGATACCCGCCAAAGCCAAAGATATCCAGGGCTATCGCCACCTGCTCACCTTTTTCGATGGCCCCAAGACGTGTCTGGGCAAGAATTTTGCAGTGACCGAGTTTAAAGTGCGTCGTTGGCGTTCTGCGTGCGGCCGCAGCGACGGATGATACCATTTCGATGCTGACGGCAACTTTCCTCCCCTGGACGTCCGGCAGGCGGTGTTGACGGTGCTCGTCAAACACTTTGTATTCAAGTTGCGCGACGGCGTGGATTCCAAGGTGGAGGTCTTTTGCCCCGACCCAAGATTGCGGGCGAGGTGGGGTGCAGGTTGCCTTTGTGTGTGCAGCCATACAATTCCTAAGCGTTGGAACTACACAAAGGGCAGCATAGCATGGTGCCGTAGTCGATTTGCGACATGTAATATTGTGCATTTGGTTGCCCGAATATTCGTTATTTATTCGTGTATGATTCGGCGTGTCTGGGCAATTCTCTATGATGAAGTGTGGTGCGGGTAGAGCCCAAACGGAACGAGAAAACCCGGTGTAGAGAAAGGTCGCCGGAGGTCACATCACCGAACTGGACGGGACGTTCGAATCAGTTTACAATGCAGCGCGAGTCAGCCGCGACGCAGTATGACTCGGGATATTCGGTGTATCATAGACATCCGGTCTGCGGTACATGACGTCTTGCAGAGTCAACCGGTGGGGGTTTCGTAGCCGGATACTACGGCACCGAATACTATGCGCAACCATTTTATAAAACGAATGAGTACACCATCGATCGGAGACGACCCGAGCACAACCTCTATAAAGTTTTAACGCGATGCCAAAACGCGCATGTTCACAGTGCCAGCCACTGGAGTACGGTGAGTAGAAAAGATGTTATTTACCAACTCTTGCGAGGGATCCGCATGATGCCCTGAATTTAGAGCTTACATTGTCTGAAATACCATGACGCTACTTGCCTCTGAATCGTTTCCCCGCTTTTCTGTTTGCGCCAAACATGAGCTCACGTCTTTCACATCATGACAGGTCCACGACATGGTTAGGACTTGGTACCGAAACGCGGCGCCTGAAGCCACCGGAATTACGTAATACGACTCAACCACAAGTCACCGCACAAATATTATTGTTGCCCTTTCCCTTATGCCACCATTGCCACTGTTCGCTGCGAGCCTTGTACGATGCATATAAAGAAAATAAAGTGTTGTTAGACAACATTTCTAAGGAGCGCGGATTCCCTTCACTACTTCTTCAGTCAAAGCGAGTCCTACCCCGCTTACTTTCTTGGATCCCGTCCATCGGCGGATGAAGTTGTCTTCATCCTTGAGCACTAGCAAGTGAGTCACGCGGCCGTCCGCTTTCATCAATGTTGCTCTTTTTTTAACGCTGTTCACAGGGTTCTATGATTTGGTCGGATGTCCCGACTCCCGACGAATCGACTCACATATTGTGACGGTCATCCTGTCGGCGATCAAACGAGTGTCGACTTGATTCTACCCAGCAGAAATTTCTACGTCAGACGGGAAATGGGAGCAGCACCTGATGGAGTTTCAGCAAGGATGAACGAAATGGATGCGTGGCATCTCCGCAGTAATGTTCGACCACTTATCCTTAGCCCCTGACACTGGACGGTACCTTGTTCCTGACTGCACTTTGTTTCTCATAAGTACTTCCTCCGTCTCAGAGACAAGAAACATGGCGCTCCTCGCAGTCATCCTGGGATTGGCCGCATGGCCGCTGTTCTCGTACATGTACCCGAGCTTGAAATCGATATCTCAAATCGCTCAGGTGGCTTTTTCGACCCAGGATTACGTCTCAACAGAGGCACTGTTATATCCCCGCACCTTGCGACATTCATCCAGAGAACGTTGGCGCTCGAAAACATTACTGGGCATTCTGTGGCGATCGTTCCAAGGAATGGTGAACCATGGGGATATCGCTCAGAGGACGGCGACGAGATGACACCTGACTTAAGTTACGGGAAAGATGGTACCCCGTTCGAGATGGACGTGGTTAGAGGACGGGCTGCCGGGGTGGCCGAGTTTGTTGTCCAAGATGGGCGCGTGCTGAGATTTGGGATGTCGTCTGACGAGTTGTTGACTGAGGCGTGGTTCGAGAGTAGCAAGGCCGATGTGTGGTAGTAGGATATGACATGCACTTTTTCGAACCGCTTTTATGTAACTGAAATCACGCGTTTCATCCTTTATCTCGTTAAATCATCAACCACATAACCTTGGAAGCACCTGGATCTGCAGTTGCAGTGAACCATGGCACCGGAGTCTGAGAACGGTGAGCAGACCACGTCCTCGAGGCGTGCTCTCTTGACGATCCGATAGTGTTGATCGGCATCATCGGTGGAAGCGGCCTATACCATCTCGACAACCTTACCACCGTGTACGTCTCTATCGATTCACGTTCAACGATTCTCTTTTCATATCTGTTTCCTGCAGAAAAACAGTCAACCCAGAGACGGTACGTCCCCTGACCCGATCCGACTGATTCGTCGTCCAAACGTCCACTGCGATCCAACAGCCCTGGGGATACCCCTCCTCCCCGATCACCATCTGCGCGTTCCCCACAGGCACGCACGTAGCCTTTATCGCACGGCACGGCAAGAACCACAGCATCCCACCCTCCTCAGTCCCCTCACGCGCCAACATCGCCGCACTCAAACATCTCGGCGTGCGCGCCATCCTCGCCTTCAGCGCCGTCGGCTCGCTCCGCGAACACATCGCCCCCGGCCACGTTTCTCTCCCGACGCAGATCATCGACCGCACCAAGGGCGTGCGTCCCGCGAGCTTCTTTGACGGCACCGTCGTCGCGCACGCGGCGTTTGGAGAACCGTTTAGCGTGCGGCTCGTGCGGTGGCTCGAGGGCGCCGTCGAGCGCACGCTCGCTGCCGAGGGGGGCGTGCTGCACCGGGACACGTGTATCGTGTGCATGGAAGGCCCGCAGTTTTCGACGCGGGCCGAGAGCGTCATGTATCGCGCCTGGGGAGGGGACTTGATCAACATGAGCGTGCTGCCCGAGGCCAAGCTCGCGCGCGAGGCAGAGTTGGGGTACGTCTACCTTTGCGTTCCTCTCTCTCTCTCTCTCTGTTTTTTGTAACGCCCGTAGCAGGTACGCCTTGGTTGCCACTGCGACTGACTACGACTCGTGGCGCCCGCACTCGGAGGTGGTCACTGCGGCGCAGGTGATCCAGACCCTGCAAGCCAACGCCGACACCTCGCGCCGCGTCGCCGCCGCCATCCTCGAGGACCTGCACGCCGTAGCTGCGCAGGGGGACATTTTGAGTGAGGAGCGGGGTTGCATGGCGTATTCGATCATGCCACAGAGCCCGCACCAGGCGTCGGCGGACGTGGCCAAGTTGGCGTACGTCCTTCCAGAGTATTTCGAGCCTGCCAGTTGAGTTGGGGGGTTCGTTGGGGTGAAGAAAGGTGATGGGATTTACGTGCGGCATTTACTATTCTTTTTGATATGTGATACCGGTTAGAGTCTGACAGAGAATGCGTCTTTGAGCTCGGGTGATTGACATGCTCGGCGTGTGCGCCTGACATCCTGAGCTATCCAAAGATGACAAGATTAGTATAAATTCGGCGGCAATCGGCGCACGCTCTTGCCACCTCAACTTGACCACGTCATTGCACGACAACCGAACCAGGTGGGTCACAGATCGACACACATATGGGAGAACTAGCATCCCAAGTCACGGCATCCGCTCAGGCGACGCAGTCGCAACGAGGAATGGGACCAAGACGAGGACGGCGGGATGGAGGGGATGAGATATATAAGTATCGAACAAGGTACAACAGGGTGCATAAGAGCAAAGCGGAAAACGATTATCATGGACTTGTTACAGCTCACCTCCTTCCTCCGCGATGCCAACAACTGGAAAAGAAATCAAAAAAGAAAAAGAAAAAAGAAAGAAAAGTAGACGGGGCGCCAGCGCGCGCGCAAATGTTACTTAAATGACGTGCTTCCGGTCTTACAGTTCGCTCACGATCCAGCATCCAGCGTCAAGCGTCAAGCCTCACGCGTCCTCCTCTCCGTCCAACCGCACCAGCTCCAGATAGCTCTCGGGAACGAGGGCGTGCACGCCCGTGTCCTTGAGTCCGTCCTTGACCACGACCGCCCAGCCGACCCCGCCGCCGCGTCCAATCACCCGCACTTGCTGGTCCTCTTCCAGTTTCATCTCCGCCGTGCCCTCGGGCTCAAAAGCGTACAAGGCACGATAGATTCCCGGAAACAGGGGTGGCTCGCCCTCGGCGTCGCCATCGTCGTCCGAAAAATGTTCAGCTTCCTCGTCGAACTGCCATTCGTCCTCGGCGCCGAAATTGCGATCCAGATCGCCGCGGCTCGGGAACCCGAGCGAAGGCGGATAGGCATCGTCCCTTGAGAAAGCCCACGCGCGGCTGAGGCCCCACTGGAACCCACCCCACCCGTTGGCCCCGTCGTCAGCGTCCTCCCATATGCCTTGGGGCGTCATACGCTCCTTGTCTCCTCCCTCGTCATCCTCGTCGTCGTCGTGAGCGTCGCATGATGCGAGACGGCGGGCCAAAAAGGCGGGCCGGTTGGCACGTGGCGCGAGTGGGCCCTGACCTGTGAAACGCGGATCGGTGGGTGCGAATCCGTAATCTCGGATCCAGATCAATGCGGGGGCCATCGCCGCTGTCGATGTGGGTTGTACGGGTGTTGACATCGGTTCGGCTGGGGTGGTATCCATTTCGGCAGAGGGTGTCGTAGGCGAGGCATTGACGGGTCGATCGCCGTTGGAATAGCGGGGTAAACTGGACGCGACTGATGTCGTCGTCGTGGCGGTTGGAGTGGGGAGTTGTACTGTGGCAGAATTTGGGCAAGACCCAGTGCCGGACACGGGACGTGAATGCTGTACACCCGAGGCGGGGCGAGAGGAAACGCTACTGCTCATTCCTGATACGGGCCGGGAAGAAGCGCGCGAGAGACCGGAAGCGCGACGCGATACTGCGGGGGAAGGGGGTGCGGGACGGGAGGAAGTGAGGGAGGTGACGGACTGGGTGCTGAGTCTGTGGTGGGTATGATTTGAGGTGGATGGGAGAGAGAGCTGGGGATCGGGTGGAGCGGAGGGGTCGTGTGGGTGCGCGTCTGGCGGGGCTGGGTCCGGTGGCGCGGGTAGGGCGCAAGGATCCTGGAATGGGTGCATGTGCCAGAGGGAGCGTGGCATGTTCAGTACGGAGATGATAAAGCGGGGGACGAGGGAGCTGAGGAGGCTCAGAGGGGCACGTGTGAGACTTACCACGCCATTGGGGGTGGGACGACTGCTCAGCGCGACGGAACCGTTGATGGCGGTGGGCGTCGTGTTGCCGTTGCAGGCGGTGGCTCTGCGCGCGTCTTGTACGGCGTCGTCCACGTCCTTTCTGGACATTCTGCGGGGTGGAGATGCGAACTCGTGCGGGCGAGGGACGGGCGGGGGTATGAAGGCGGATCCGGGCGACGGGAACGGCTGGGAGGGTTCTGGCGCGGGTCAAGACGAGGACAAGGGCGAGGAAGAGGATGACTTACCTTTGCAATTCGACATGGACAAGCGTCAATTATTTTTGCGAATAATATAATATTTTGTTGCCACAGTGACCAGAACTCATCAAATTTGTTTGCTCCTGTTTACCTACACCCGCCATCCCGTCGTCTGCATCGCCTCGCTCAGCGACGCCCGACGCTCCAACGACGCCGCCCGCTTCAGCTCCGACGAAATCGTGCCCCGCCGCAGCCCCTCCCACATCCGTGCCCGAGGCGTCGGCGACGCCGCGCTCTTTCGGCGAAACCGGATCTTGACCGTCCCGGAGGACAGACTGCTGGCCGACTGATCGCACGCCTGCACTTCCACCGAGGCATAGAACACGTCGTGGTGCTTTGCGGGCTGTTCCCTCATCCGCGTGCGTCGACGGTGTGCGTGTTCCGTGAGCATCCGATGGACTTGTTCGCGGAGCACCTCGCTCGCGTCCCCTCCCCGGAGAGACGCCCGGAAGCCTCCGCTCAGCCGACCGAGTCCGTCGAACCGCTCCCCGTCGCCTTTTTCGACGCCATCGAGACCGAGTCCAACGGGCACGTAGCCGACGGTCGCCGTGCGCAGGACGAGACCCTCTGTCGCAGCCGCCGTGGAGCCTTCAGGGGTGTTGTGTGGCACGGGAAGAAACGCAGGGTGTGCAGAGTACGGAGGCGGTGGCTGGAACGCGTGCGTGTCGACGAGGGGCGCGAACGGGATGGGTGCGACGCTGAGAAAGGCGCGGCGGTGTCGTGTCTTGGGTTTGTTGGCGACGGGGAGACGCGACTTGGCAAGTGAGAAACGTCTGTTACCGAGCATGTGTCCGACGGGTGCGGCGGTGCCTGAGGACGATCGGGTCAGGGGGCTGCTCGTGCTACTCATATTCTACAGGCGACGGCGGGGACCCGCTCTTTTAGCTTTATATTATCTTGCTTGCGGGGGCTGACGAGCCTGACGTCGTTCAAACTCCGCGCTACTTATCCGGGACATCTATTCAATCTCCGTCTCAATTTGTCGTATATAATCCCCTCCAATTTTTTCGTCCCAACTGGCTAAAATGCCCGCCCCGTCCAAAGAATATCTTGATCCCTCTGAAGCCGTCGCTCATCTTCAGACTTACCCCAGATCAGATGGCCTCTCCATCTGGGAGCTCATGGACTCGCAGGTTCATGGCGGGCTTACCTACAACGACTTTTTGATGCTCCCCGGAAAGATCGACTTTCCAGCGTCCGATGTCGTCACAGAGACCAGGGTCACCCGCAACGTCGTCTTGAAGACGCCGTTAATGAGTAGCCCCATGGACACCGTCACGGAAACAGAGATGGCCATCAGTCTCGCCCTCTTGGGTGGTATCGGTGTCATTCATCACAATCAATCCGCCTCTTCACAGGCTGCCATGGTCCGAGCCGTAAAGAGGCACGAGAACGGTTTCATCACCGACCCTGTCGTCCTGTCCCCCAACCATACCGTTGCCGACGTATTGAACATCAAAGCCCGTCTCGGTTTCTGTGGAATCCCCATCACCGGTACGTTGCAATCCTCTTTTGGTTTCGATGCATGATGTACATATTATTTATTTTAATCTTCGTTCTTCCGAGTAACGGATTTCATCTGTGATCTGCGGAAATCATCGTTTCATTCTGATGTCTGCATCTTTTTTTTTGTACTGATTACTCACACCGTCTTCACATACAGACACGGGATCCCTTGGAGGGAAACTCGTCGGCATGGTCACCTCACGCGATGTCCAGTTCGAGTCTCCTTCCACTTCTCTTCACGAAGTCATGATCACCAACCTCGTCACTGCACCCCAAGGTGTCACCCTCAACGAAGCCAACATCATTCTGCGCTCTTCCAAAAAGGGAAAGCTTCCCATCGTGGACGATGAGGGTCGACTGACTTCCCTCCTTGCTCGTTCTGATCTACTTAAGAACCAGAATTACCCTCTCGCAAGCAAGAATCCCGTGAGCAAGCAGCTCTATGCCGCCGCTGCCGTCGGCACACGACCCAACGACAGGGAACGTCTGCGGCTGCTTGTCGAGGCGGGCCTCGACATTGCCATACTCGATTCGTCGCAGGGTAACTCAGTCTACCAAGTCGATATGATCCATTGGATCAAGGAGACTTTTCCCGAGCTTGATGTGATCGCCGGCAACGTCGTCACGCGCGAACAAGCTGCCAACCTCATTGCTGCCGGCGCAGATGGTCTTCGTGTAGGCATGGGCAGCGGGTCGATTTGTATCACGCAGGAAGTCATGGCTGTCGGACGACCTCAAGCGACAGCGGTCTACGCCGTAGCCGAGTTTGCCAGCAAGTTTGGCGTCCCAGTAATCGCGGACGGTGGAATTAGCAATGTGGGGCACATTGTCAAGGCGTTGGCGCTGGGGGCGAGCGCGGTCATGATGGGCGGCCTGCTGGCGGGTACGACCGAGGCCCCGGGCGAGTACTTTTACCATGACGGCAAGCGGGTCAAGGCCTATCGGGGTATGGGCAGCCTGGAAGCGATGGGATCAAGTAAAGAAGGTGCCCCGACGAAGCCGAATGGGAAACTCGGTTCGACGAAATACGCACCACAGTCGATCAGCGCGCCGCACGAAAACGCGGCCACGACACGCTACTTTTCCGAGACGTCGACCGTCAAGGTGGCCCAGGGAGTATCCGGTGACGTGCAAGACAAGGGGAGCGTCAAGGCGTTTGTGCCGTACTTGCATGTCGGGGTCCAACACAGTTTGCAGGATATTGGGGTGAAGAGCGTGAGTGCGTTGCAAGAGGGCGTTCGGGAGGCGCGGGTGCGGTTCGAGTTGAGGACGACGAGCGCGCAGGTCGAAGGGGGCGTGCATGGGTTGAATTCGTGCGTTTTTGTTTTGCTCGTTTGTTTTGGTGAGGGCTGACGCGTCGATAGGTATACGAAACGGTTGTATGCTTGAGCTCGGCTGGGACGGGTATACCCCTGACTTTTTGTTGACTTGGCTAACGTGCATGCTACTGATTTCTTTCGTCGTTTGTGATGAAAATGTAATGCAGACAGAGACGTTGGTGTTATTGTGCAGGTCCGAAGATGCGTCGTCGCTGTGGCAAAGATGGATAGGAAGCCGCCTCGTTGAACTTACGTGTCTAGCGGTTCATTCGTGTGGGTCGAGCAGGAACCTGGAATGCGTGAATAAGTGCCGAAGGTGAGGCACCTGTCTTTGATTGCAACTCGGTGAACGCGATCAGGCACTGATAAAGAAGCAAGAGTCTGACTCTCAGCGTCTCGGTTCCGACTGAGCAACAACGGACTGCTAATGAATGCAATGGTGTTGAAAGTCTACTGTTATTCAGCTGACTCCGAACGGATGGAGACATTCACTTGTCACGCGTTTGAGCATGAGGTGAATCGACGGAACATGTCGCCGTCTCGACGTCGCCTCGTCATTCTTCCGGTGCTAGTACGCGTTTCCGGCGGTCGTGCCCGCCACGTTTTGAAATCCAGCTGCGGGCAACTGGATGCGGCGGGGCGTGATACACCTCTCCGTGATGCGTCGCCGACTTTCGTGCACCGTCAGCCTGTCATACTTTTTTAGACCATTTCGTCCCTCGAACGATCTAATTTGCCGATTGGACGACTTTCATCTCGATGCTTACCGTGCTTCGATGGGAGAGGATTGTTCTTGCGCAAGCTTGGTTGGCGATCCTCGTGCGTTTTCCCGGAGGTGGTTTCCGAGCAAGACGAGGACGCGGGATGGGAGGAACGTGACTGGGCCATCAGGAGGATGGGTAATAACGTTATCGCTTGACGGGCTCTACGAGCACAACCGAGGCCAATGACTCTCGTGTGTCATCGGGCATACACGCCCGAGGCATATACAAATAATCGGGTGCACATTGCTCGGAGCCTTTACGCATCTCTGACTCGTATCGCTCGAATCGCTGCATAAATAAGCGCTCGTTTTTTTACCCATCCATATCGTCACTTGTAACCATCATGCCGGAAAATGCGTACTCCCGGGCCCATGGCCATCACGAATCTGTCCTTCGTTCCCACTCGTGGCGGACAGCCCAGAACTCTGCCGCCTACCTTATCAAATATCTCCAGCCGACCATGCACATCCTCGATGTCGGCTGTGGACCAGCGACGATCACTGTCTCCCTCGCGCGCCTCGTCCCAGAGGGTCACGTCACCGGGATCGAGCATGCACCCGAAGACTCGGACGTCTTCCAAAGTGCGCGCAAACACGCCGCCGAACAAGGGGTGACCAACGTCTCGTTTGCCCGCGGCGACGTCTTGAATTTGGAGGGCATCCCCGACGACACGTATGACGTCGTCCACTGCCACCAGGTGCTACAGCACGTGGCCGATCCTGTCCAGGCGCTCAGAGAGATGAAGAGGGTCGCTAAACCGGGCGGACTCGTCGCCGCGCGCGAGTGGGACTCGAAGTCGGCCGCATGGTACCCCGAGACGGACGGGTTTGGGGACTTGTTCGTGCTCTACCAGGCCATGTCGCGCGCGAGCGGCTGCGAGTCGGTCGCCGGTCGCAGATTGGTCTCGTGGGCGCTCGCGGCTGGGTTCAGGAGAGAGGAGGTGGACGCTTCTGCTGGGGGGTGGTGTTATAGCACCCCAGAGGAACGGGCGTGGATTGCAGGGGTTCAGGCGGAGCGCATCCTCAAGTCAACGTTTGCGACGCGTGCAGTTGAAGTGGGACTCGCTGACCAGGAAAAGTTGGAGAGCATAGCGAATCAGTGGCGGGTGTGGGCTACGCGAGAGGATGGCTGGCTGGCGTTATTTCATGGCGAGATCATATGTCGAGTGTAAATTTAACATTGTTTTATCGATCGAGTCGGAACGGCGACGTTGATTCATACAGTTATTGTAGTCCCTATTCATCCGTTCTGAAATACTGAAAAATGGCTTTCGATTCGCCGATACCTATGCTATATACATGCATATTCTATTTCCTGTGCAAAAAGATACGGTGCTGTCGGATGGCTGCTGGGATACTAATACTGCTTGAAAGAAATGGGGATCGTGCGGACTACTGTTGCAAAAAAAGGGGGCCCTTCCGGCACCAAGAAAGGATACACTGCTAAAAGAAAAGGGAAACGGCACTGCCAGATGGCGTTGGCGCCAAGAAATAGGGATGCTACTGCGGAACGAAAAGGAAGACGGTGCGGTGGGATGGCTACATGCACCAATGAACAAGGCATGGGAAGGAAAGACAGACGACGCGGCAAGACGGGGGCAAACTGAAAATCGTAGCCAAATCAAAGGGAAAAGAAAAAAGATGAATCGAACTGGCCGTAAAAAAAAAAAACAAGAAAAAGGAGGCCAGTCGACCTTCTGAGTGCTTGGTGCTCGTGCCCCATCGAGGGACGGGCAAAGGGATCGTCCTCGACATCTCCTGAACTCGGACAGAGCTTCCGCGACCGCCAAAGTCCGAGTCTAGCCACTACTTACCACGAGTCCCAAGAAGTAAGCGTCGAATTTGGCTAGATTCGACTACCGCAGTTAGAACGCTGCCTTGATCGTTGGCCCAAGATCGCCCCGAGTCTCCCATGGATAAAGACCGCGGTCGTACCCAGCTTCCACGTTTGTACCTCGATGTCGTCGTTGGCTTGTTCGACCGAGCCAGGTAGGATGTAAAGATCGCTCTTCTTCCTCGAACGGACTTGCATTGTTCCCTAGTCATCGACCTCGTTCACTTCCGAGTTCGAGTCTCCAACGATGATGACAAATCGTCAATCTTGTTCGACCTGTGTTGACCATCGTCATTCGGGCTCGCGCACGCACGTCCCGGTTCTCCAATCATCGATCTCGCATCGTCCACACTGAAAGGTTCGTTGCAGGGTGAAGTAAAGAAACGGCCGCAAAGCAAGGGAAGAATCCAGATCTATCAAACCAGGCCCAGGGAGGAACGCCCGTCATAGTCACCACCGTCCGCGACCTTTTTCCGCGCCCAAAGTTGGGCGTGCTGGAGAAAGGCGTGTACAGGCCATCGAAGATGGGGGAGGGGGAGTTGTCGTCATAAAGGCAAGAGGAGACGAGAGTGGTGACATAAAGGACATTCAGGTTCTGGCGGTTTCTGGCAGACGAGGAAGGTTTGCGGCGTTTGCAACAAGTGAGGAGGTCGTCAGAGTGGAGAGACAATCGATGTGTGGTTCGAGCATGGAGATTTCAGAGGCGTGCGCGAGTTTTCGATGGCGATAGAAACGTTGTCGAAAAGGCAAGGAGACTATCTGTCTCGGGAACGTTGGAGAATGGGTAACGCTCGGTTACTCGAAGGGATAGTGGGATGTCGTCAGGGAACATAGCGTCAGTCATCGAGGGATAACATTCCAGGTAGAAGGGATGCGAATATCCAACACGGTGAGCGACTGGCTCGGTCGGAGATCGGCGTCGGCACAAACGTGGATGTGAACGCAGGCGTGGGCTGAAGCCGAATATTCAACGTTGATGTACTAGGGTAGATCATACCAGTTGACATCCACGGTCGGCCGGGAGCGAAAGATGTAAGGATTAACGTGGGGGGGAAATTGGCAGAAGCGAAGCAGTGTTCTTCAGCGGTGCTTCATAGAGGGCTTCGGTAGGGAGTCGCGTAGTACTTTGCGTGGTAGTTGGCTAGAGTGGTTGTGAACCGAGTCCAAGACGGTCGCATCGTCAGCGTCGGTCGAGTTCAGGACTTGAAAGTCCGAGGAGATCTGAGCAGCAGCAGAAGGCAACAAAGAAAGAAGAAAACCGCCAGGAAGGCGGTGAAAAGAATGAAAGAAAAAAGCACCCCAAACCTCGCCACACCATCTACTATCCAGATCTCGTGCCTCCATTAGTCCTTCTAGGGCTGTCTGAGCCGGTCATGCCGGTCTTGGTGACGATCAATATCCCAGGCTTTAAAGAGAGCGAACCGAGGCGATCCAGGTGGGGATCGTCCATCCCGCCACAGTCCAGTTTCTTCCATATTCGAAGCATCTCCATGTCTCGTTGGACCATCGAATTCTTCGAGACCTTCGCATCCTTCTCTGGCGGAGGAACAAACGACTTTCGAGTCCGCGCCACCTTACTGTCCACCCTCTGCGACACAGTCGTTGGAGTATGGGACACCGACCCACGTCGCAATGGTGAAAAGAACGACCGGGCGACCTCAAAGGCAATATGGAGTGCCATTCGACTGCGGTTTCTAATGTCGGAAACCTGGGTAGCTGACGACAGTCGACTTTGACAACTTTCGATCACTTTCGCGAGGGCGTCGATCGAGTTGGGGGTGTCGCCCTTCGAGGGTGAGAGTATCGTGGCGGTGCCGATGGTACCCGAGACCTGAGCGGAAGGCTCTTTCGTCGGGCTGATCTTGACCACATCGTCAGCCCCACCTATGGCCACCGAGTGAGCCAGAAGTCTCTCGAAGGGTGTTGGCCCGGGGTACGATAATAGCGGAGAGCATGAAATGGACTCGGCGTCGGAAAGTTCACACAACTCCTTCGGCAGTTCTGCGATACCTGACTTCAGGGCACTGCGAGAGCCGGTGAGGGTAGCGCCACGAGTCGTCTTCCTGCGTTCAGCATCAGCATCGTCAACAATCGTCCAGTTCTGCGATGGCGAACATGCATTTGAGTCGTGGAGTCCTGGATTGGCGGGATATATGCAAGCGATCGTCGGTGCTTGCTGACTGGGCCACAGTGACCGCATATCATTCCTAGTCGATGCGGTAGCACAGGAGGAACCAGCTGAAATTGGCTTGACGGTCTCCAAATCTAAAGTCTTGCTGCCTCTGTTGACGGTCGTAGAGGAAACCTCGACTGTCGCACCTTGCTTCGCCTCAGAAGTCCTGTAAAATCCAACGGATGGATCAGGAGTGCGAGTACGTGGAATGCAACTCGGTCGGGGCGGGAGATCATCCGCAGTCATGGCTCGCCGAGCCTTCAACAAAGCTGTGTAGTAACCGACACGCTTCTCTTCCTTCAACCGTTCCGCAGCGACCAGTGCCCGGGCCTTGGGGACAAACGTCTTCATTGCGAGATCCGGAGGCATGACTCGATATCTAGTTGCCCATGGAACGGACTTTCCTGTCTCGGACATCTCGGAAGTTTCGGTTTGCGTGCATTCGTTTAGTCGCTCCGCGGCGACCAACTCCCGGGCCTTCGGGAGAAACGTCTTCGCTGCGAGATCTGCGGGCGTCGCTCGAGGTCTAGCCATCATCCTGGAAACCCTAGGCGGCATGTCGACCATCAACCGCTTCGCAGCGACCGATGTTTCGGCCTTCGGGACAAACGACTTCAAGGTGATCTGAGACCAATCCGCAGGCGACAGTGGAACGAACTTTCCTGTCTCGGACATCTCGGAAGTTTCGGTTTGCGTGCATTCGTTTAGTTGCTCCGTGGCGACCAACTTCCGGGCCTTCGGGAGAAACGTCTTCGCTGCGAGATCTGCGGGCATCATTCGAGGTCTAGCCATCATCTTGGAAACCATAGGCGGCATGTCGTCCCTCAACCGCTCCGCAGCGACCAATGTCTTGGCCTTCGAGACAAACGACATCATTGAGAGATCCGGAGGTATGACTCGAGATCTAGTCACCGACGGAATGAACACGGTCATCTCGGAAGCTTCGGTTTGCGTGCATTCGTCTAGTCGCTCCGCGGCGACCAACTCCCGGGCCTTTGGGACAGATATTTTCGCTGCGAGATCTGCAGGCATCGTTCGAGGTCTAGTCACTCTGGGCGCCATGTCTTCCTTCGACCGCTCCGCATCGACCAATGTGCGGGCCCTCAGGACAAACGAATTCGAAGTGATCTGAGACCAATCCGTTGGCGGCACTCGAGGCCTGGTCAGCAAGGGAAAGGGCTCCCTTGTCTCGGTCATCTTGAAGACCTTGGATGGCGGTGACGCCAGCGAGGGGTGTTGCTCCAGCTTCGGAACGTCCGGGACGATACTCGACAAAGAACCAGTTCGGGGTGTCCGCTTCGTCGCCGCCAACATGGTCATTGAGGCGATCGTGTCCCTCGGAAAAGGCCCTTGCGGCTCCGACTTTGGAATGGCGCTCGCTGTTGAAGTGATCCCGGACGTCTGCATGACCGTGACGTCCACTGCGGTCATCGAAGCCGCCTCGAACGTCTCTGCGGGGTCTTGAACTGTACGAATTGCGCTGCAGGACGACTCCGGAATCGAATAAATGCTCGATGAAGTGCCGTCATGGGTCTTCCAGTACTGGTCAATCGGCTTCGACTTTGAAGCGACGCTGGCTAAAGAACCAACTTGACGTGTCCGTATCCTTGTCGCCATCGCGGTCGTCAAATCCGCCCTGATCGCCTCCCTTTGCGCGGGCCCTTCGAGTTCTGCCGATCGAGGTGGGATGTAGAATGCCTCTGACTTCGAATCAATGCTTGACGGTGAACCCGTGCTGGACATCTGTGTCGTTGCATCCACCACGGTTGTCGAAAACACATTGAACATTTCCCATGATCGCGCATGCCCTTGTACGGGGCTTTGAAGTAGGTTGCAGAGCGGCTCCGACTGCTGAATAACGTCCAATGAAAAGCTGGCGGAGATCGTCTGCGCCGTTGCGTCTACCTTGGTCGTTTGTCCTGGAGTGAGCCCTTGTACCGGCTCGAGCAGAGGGCTCTGGGGCGCCTTCGACAGCGCAACAACGCTCATAGAAGAGCAGTCAGAGATCGTCTGCGCCGTTGCGTCTACCTTGGTCGTTTGTCCTGGAGTGAGCCCTTGTACCGGCTCGAGCAGAGGGCTCTGGGGCGCCTTCGACAGCACAACAACGCTCATAGAAGAGCAGTCGGAGATCGTCTGCGTCGCCGCATCCGCCTTGGTCGTTTGTCCTGGAGTGAGCCCTTGTACTCGCTCGAGCAGAGGGCTCTGGGGCGCCTTCGACAGCGCAACAACGCTCATAGAAGAGCAGTCAGAGATCGTCTGCGTCGCCGCATCCGCCTTGGTCGTTTGTCCTGGAGTGAGCCCTTGTACTCGCTCGAGCAGCGGCCTGTGGGGTAACTCCAAATGCAGAAGAGTGTTCGGCAAGGGACAGGAGCAGGTCGGCTGCTTGGTCGTGGCGACCACGATAGATTCCCTCGTCACGGCTTGTACTGTGCTGGCAAGTGGGCTGCTGGACTTTGGAACTGCAGAACTCGCTCGAGGCTTGATGGAAGCTACCTCGGTGTTCGCAGTTGCCTTTGTCGCCAGTCCAGGCGCCCGCGCCTTCGAAGCGACAGTTGGGAACGAACTAGTTCGGGGCGTCTTCGGCTTTGGAATCATAGCCGGTAACGAACTCGCTCGGGGCTTGGTCAGGGATACTTTGGTAGTCGCAGTCGTCTCGACCAGCTTGCCTGTCACCGGTCTGGGCGATCCCGCCTCACGGGTGACACTCGGGAAAGAACTCGTTCGGGTCTTGATTGGAGCTACCTTGGTAGTCGCAGTCGTCTCGGTCACCTTGCTTGTCGGGGGTGTAAGTGGCCCCGCCTTTGGAGCGACACCGGGGGAAGACCAAGACCGAGACCTCTGCCAGCGAGGAATCAACCAGCGATCCCTAGCGTCGGTCGGCGTTGGCGTGATCCAGATAACCCGACGCTTCGTATTGATGCTATCGACCACAAACAATGGCTTGGGTCTCTCCGCCATCTAAGACATCAAGTCCCGTCACGAACGAGTGCAAAGGTGACGAGGAAGAGGAAGCGACGTACGGGGCACTGCGGTCCGCCAGGACTAGTATGCCCGCCCTTGTGGGACGTGACAGCGTTGGTAACGTTGGTCGTTGATTTGAACATTGTAAATGATAAGAAGAACGATGAAGATGCTAGCCTGACCTGGCTAAACGCGAGGCCATCTTATAGTTTGGGGTGAGCGGCTGACAAGGGAGCGGCTGACAACCCAAATGCATACTTGATCGACTGGATTCGGAATTGGCATCCTCTGCTAAGTTCGAATAGGACTTGTGGCCCAAATGTATGTGCCGGTTTGTCTTGCCTGAAATGGAGTACCAACGCGAAAAGGCTCGATTGTATTGCGTGTAAAAAGAAGATGGAAGGCTGTTGCCGCGTTTCTGCGCACCGTTAGACTCACTCGAAGAGCGGTTGAGTTGTTCAGACTCGAGATGATCAAACATAACTCGTTACCGCAACATGTTACATCCGTTGTTTGCGCATGAAATGATGACTTACTCGCCAGTTCCCGGCACCTCCGACAGCATCGCCCTCGCTCAACTGCAAATAGGACACGCATCGCTCTTCGACGCCCCACACCTTGTCCTCGTTGTTTTCTCGAAAGTTGAGCATGTCCTATATTGGCAGGTCCATTTTGCCCCTGAGCACGCGCATGGAGTAAGGGTGTGAGTGGTAGCGCGAGGCCGTTGCAGGTCGAGAGTCCGGAAGGGGGTCGCCGGGCGTGTACGACAGGAAAGTCGTCTCTTGTGAGATTGGCGGCGTGGGTCGAAAGAAGCCGTTGGCAGGACCACACGACGCAAGTCCAGCGGTCAGCTCTGATGGCAAATCCCGCTCCAGTCAAGCTTGCGCACAGTCCACTTCACAAGGGTATCGCGCGCGCAAAAGCAGCGACGCGTCCTTTGAACACCGGTCCTGGTACTTGAGGTCGGGTCGGCGGCTGAGAACTGCATGGAAGGACGACAAAATGTCGAGTTTGTAGTGGATAGCCTCGACAGTGGAACCGTGGGAAAATACTGTTGCTTAGTAAGTACTTAAGCTATCTGGTGAAGCCAGGCAGTAACGCTCACACAGCTAGTAGGAGCGTGTGGATGCCTCTCAGTCCTGGATAAAGCCAACATTGCCAAGTCTTGGGACCCACTGCTTGCCATCCGAGTTCTTTTAAGCGCCATGAAATAGACAGTTTTTGTCGCTCTCGTCTTTTCCCCAATCGATCGTCTCTCATGCCAGAAATTGCAACATACCCCCACGGCCACCACGAGTCTGTCCTCCGTTCCCATTCATGGCGGACAGCACAAAACTCGGCTGCCTACCTTATCAAATATCTCCAGCCAACCATGCACATTCTCGATATCGGCTGTGGACCAGCGACGATCACTGTCTCCCTTGCACGTCTCGTCCCAGAGGGTCACGTCACCGGGATCGAGTACGCACCCGAAGACTCGGACGTCTTCCAAAATGCGCGCCAACACGCCGCCGAACAGGGGGTCTCGTTTGCGCGGGGCGACATCTTGAATATGGAGGGCATCTCCGACGACACGTATGACATCGTCCACTGCCAGTGACAGGTGCTCCAGCACGTGGCTGACGTTGTCTAGCCGCTCAAAGAGATGAAGAGGGGTCGCCGCGCGGAAGTTGAACTCGAAGGCGACCGCGTGGTACCCCAAGACGGACGGGACCGGCGACTGGTCCATGTTTACTATGCATGACGCGCGCGAGCGGCGGTGAGACAGTTGCTGGGCGTAGATTGGTCGCATGCCGCTCACAGCGGGGTTCGAGAGAGAGGCTGTTGAAGCCTCGGCTAGGGAGTGGTGTTACAGTACACCAGAAGAGTGGGAGTGGATGGCAGAGGTCCGGGCGGACCGCATCCTTAAGTCGACATTTGCGATCATGGAAAGTCCGCAAATACGAATTTTGGAAGCGTTCTAATGTAACGCAAGAAAATGTCCTGTCTGTGCCGTCTGGTCGATCTGCATCGTTGTTTTTCGCCGAATCGTCGGTTGCCGTTCAATCGGTTAGGAGGGCCACACTTGGGTCCGGGCCGGACCGCTTGCGTGGGAACCGGAGCTTGTCGCTGTCGGGGACGACGCTGGGACTTCTAGTTCCGTCAATACCATGGGGTCGCGCCGTACGTCTGCCCGCACGCCGTAGTCGTTCAGCTTCGTCTCATTTCCCTGACAAAAATCTTGTCCAAAGAAGACGTATGGCACTTGCCTAGCGAGATTGTAGCCCAATTTTGCCACAACTTGCTTGAGCAATGTGCTGACCCGACGTCCAGATCGCGTGCTGCTGATGCTCCCCATCGAAATCAGACCCCCAGTGGGTTAATCAGCACTCAAGATCAAGTAAAGGCCTACAGTCGGGATGGGAAAAGCCTCCGATGACAGTTTTCGCAGCTCGAAACCGCTTCTACTATCCCACTGACCTAGCCCCGATCTCCGCGAAACAACAGCTGCCCACCTCGCCTGCTCGACGCGACGACGAAACAATTTGATACCAAAGTCTTGCAAGTAATGTTACACGATCAGCCGAGATACCACAACACTGCCTCCCTCACTTCGTTCAACCACTCCCTCACCAATTCTTCTTCAAACGACACTTTATCATAAAATACGAACATCTTCATCTGCCCACGCCAGGTTGATGCAGAGAGGTATAAGTGCCCAGCTCGCACGTACAGATGAAACCTCTGATGCTCTACCGAGATCGTCGGGCTCATGTCAGCTTCGGGGGCAAGTGGTCCAGAGGGCGATGAAGCGACATAGCCGGCCCTGCAAGGGTGTGAAACAGGGGAATATGGCGAGAGTGGATGGGTGGGAGGTAAGGGATATTCGAACGGGAATGTCAGGTCCATCTAGTAATACACCAAATGTTAGGATTGGTGATCCGGGAAGCGGATTCGAGACGCACATTGCCTAAACTAGACCCCTTGTAAGTCTCTTCCCCCTTTGGTCCCGCATTTGGATTATCGAGCTGTTGAAGAGGCTGCATATACTGGAGGATCTTCTCATTGATCACATCATTCACTTCGAAGAACAAAGGATGTCTGAGATACGCCACAGCTTGCTTCTTGACCAACCCGACCCGATGCAAGAACCGATCGAACGTGAGAAGGTCAGAAAACGGCAGTGCGCCATTCGATAAAGCGCGCTGCGTGTCGTGTTCACTGTCCGTTCGGCCCAGTGCCATGAATGGGAGACGGCAACTAAATCCTGTCAAGGACAGTACAAATTCGCCATCACCACCCTTCTCAAACCACTCCTTGTCCTGATACGGACGCATGTTGATCAGAGCAGCGTTAACAAATGGCAGTCTCCTTCTATGCGCCCATTCCTCTTCCGAAATGTCGCCACGGAGATAGCGTCGGTAGAGTACCCTAGTCATCGCCACTTGTACGAGCACCGGGTAAGCATTCCCAAACGTGATTTTATACTCACGACATTTGGAAATTACGATGTTGCTTTGCGTGTGCGTTAGCGAGGTTTCGAGTAAGCCAGTCTCTGCGACGGAGGACGATGTGGAACACTTGCGACGATGCGGAAAGGTAAGAATCTCCAGTGACTTGAGCTATCAAAGATCCATCGTCGTTATTTCTGTAGATTGAGACAATACTCACCTGCGTTGACTTTGCGGTCCTCAGTTGGAGAATCACGGCTGCAGCTGCCCTACGCCATCGTCGTCTCGCAGGACTGAGTGACTGCACGTGTTCCATCACAGGAATCTCCATTGCTAACCTGTCCTCCAATGGCATCTGAGCAGGCTCGAGATCTGGTCCACCGCCTCTGGCCAGGGTGTCCAACCAGCACCGCACGATCGTCCTGCTTGCCATCTCGTCTGCCACACAATGTGACATCGTTATGAGCACGTGGAGGATGGAGTTGGCCTCGCGAAAGACGTAAATTCGGACGAGCAAGTCGTCGGAGAGCGTGTGCGGGCCGTGTAGGATCGCGGTTATCTCCTTTTCCGCATCCTGCGCATCAGCAGCCTGTCCAAAGATAATCTCGTGAGGACGGAGAACGGATAGATCGGATTCGTGGACAATGATGCCAGTTCCCCAGGAATAACCTGACCCGAGACCATTTTGGCGTTGCAAAATAGCCCCCGCGAGCGGGTATCGTCTCTTTGTGGACACCCATGCTCGCGTGATGTTGGCATCAGAGAATATATTTGTGTCTCGACCGACGTCCAAGAGACGAAGTTGAAGGTAGCATGAAATGTCCTGGGGTATGTGTAGGGGGGCTTCGAGGGTGAACACAGGCTCGACCCCCTTCAGAGGCCGCTGGAAGGTGCGACCAGCGTCCAGCCAGGCATCGATGGGGCTGTTGTGATACGCATCCCCACCGTCCTGCAACCGGTTTATATACCAGACTCATTCTGCCTAACCGGTAATGAAAGTACTAGAATTTATGATTATGTGACGGTGGTACGACCTTGACCACTGAACTGAAAGACAAAGAAAGATAATAGAAAGTACTTTGCGGGCAAACCAAGATTTTATGCAGCTGCTCTTTCTCGGTAGTTGTGCTCCAGGATCGGTCAAGACAGGCTGGGGTACATCGCGGCAATACACGCGTAAGAGAGTAGCAACGGTACTTGATCAAGTAAGCGAAACGCTGTTTAAAGTTTATTTCGTAGGTCCGGATGAGAAGATATGGGAAATACATGCTTGGCACCTTGCGCGGATATCACACTACCATAGATCCCACTACATCAGGTTTCTGCAGTTTTTGTGATGTCCCGCGGCAACAATTTCAGATGTCCTCGAGACACAATGGCACAACAAAAAATCGATTCACAATCTCTGCGATCATCACTTCAAATGGGAATACAAGTACACTGCAACCAATACGACATTCGGACGAGATCAACCGGTGAGCTGAAATGTGGACACGATCCAAAAGATCGTTAGCACAAAATTTCACTGGGCGAAACAGCAAGGATAAGAATAACTCACGTGACCGATGGAGATCAGACATCAATGGATGACCCTGATCGAGTTCGTCCCCGGAGTCTTGCAGAATCCACCTTTCAATGGAACACCACAGTCCGCAAGCGCGTTGCAGCTGCCAGGTGGAGCACAGTTATTGGTACTGCAAAACTTGACGTTGTTCGTCGCCAAGAGACAGTTTGTGTCATAGGCATCAAGACAGGCAGGACCTCCAGTGTAAACAGTGCAATGTCCTCCGCAATAGATGCCGTCTATCGTGTTGCAGTAGACGACCGTAGTGAGTTCGGCAGAGCGCGAAGAGAGGGTATTGATGTTGTCGCCGGTGAAGGTGAGCTCGGCATCGGTGGTGGCGATCCAGTGCATCAATTCCTCGTGGGAAACGATGGACGTGGAGGTGCCCTTTAATGGGAAGCAACGGGGTGAGTGAGCTAGCGCGATGAACGGTGAACGAACTAATTCTCACCTCAGGCTTGTCAGCAGGGTTCGGGACGCTATCCCGTCCAATAACGCTACCGACAGCCTAAACGATAGCATTTCAGTTAGCATGTACCAGTGACAAGGATGTTGGTTTCAGCACTGACCATGGTAGGCATCAAGGCAGAAATGATCACGGCAGCATTAAGAGTGTTGCGAAGAGCGAAGAAAGAGAGCTTCATTGCGAACTGAGTAGAGCGAGTACAAATCGACTTGAAAACTGCTGGGTCATATCGCCTGGTTGTTCGGGGCATATATACGATTCAACACTATTGGGAGACGAATGTGGTACGTACGTAGCATGCCGAAAACTTGCTCCTCCCTCTGCACATGTGACATGCATGGTGTGTGCAACTTGTTTTGGACAGAAGTCCCCAACCTGCTGATCATTTCACTCGCTCAAAAAGAGAAAGTGGCCCTTGTGACTGCCTTGACACGTTCCAATGATTGAATGATTCCGTCATTAGACCACTGGACCTCCTGCCAACGAAGTTGCCGCCTTTTTTGAAATGCATGACATCTGATCCCGCCTTCGTCGCAAGTTGCCCTTGCCCGCATTCATTCGTCTTTTTTGTCCAAGTTACATGAGCTGCAGTTAAAATGGTATGTACATATATAGAACGTTACTGTGCTGGAAAAACGGGACGATTAAACTCACTCTGGAAGTTAGGCGATCCGAGTAGCGGCCGAAACGTTGAGCCAAAATGACATAGCATTCAAAGGCATGCTGAGATGTTGACACCAAATAAAGAGTGCTATAAATGAAATGCATGACATCTGATCCCACCTTCGTCGCAAGTTGCCCTCGCCCGCATTCAGGCGATCCGAACAGCGGCCGAAACGTTGAGCCAAAATGCCATAGCATTCAAAGACACGCTGAGATGTTGACACCAAATGAAGAGTGCTATAAATATACCTGGTAGGCTGGTAGCAGGCCCTACACTCTCGCATTTGATATACAGTTGACTCTGTAGTAACCCATACCCGGAGTCGGGATGGGTTATCGGGGAGTATGGGTTATTACAGAGTCGACTGTAGTACTGTGTACTTGCCGTCACGATATTTCCCCAAAAATGAAGATGCAAAATGAGAACCTGATACCTGGTCGTCCATTCAGTACACCCCTGTGTACGATCAAAGAAGCAACCTGCCACAGGGTCTCCACGTGCATGCTTGCCAAGCCCATCAAAGCTTCGAAAAATGTATGCAAGCAACACCACATGGACCATTCAATGGCATTCACTCGCCTCTTTTGTCCAAAAACCCACCAAGGTACAAGAAGCTGCATTCGAGACTGCAATGGAAGTGCTTCGCGTGTAAGGCGGCCGACAAGTTTCCGATACCTCGTCACGGTCGCCTTGGACGTCGTCGCGAACTATTACTAGCAGGCTTCGAGAGTCGAGCTCTGGCGTCTTCGCTTGCCCGACTCACACTTTGGACTACCGAGAACAATGAACGGCTCTGTTGGATCATTACCGGTGCTTTAAAAAAAACGACATGCATTCACATGGCGACTGAGGAGGTAGTACTATTCGACGGTGAGCCGGCGCCGTCAGAATCTTGGGCAAATGACGGTGTAATTCGTACGTCACTGCACCAAACGCTTCCAATGATTGACACAGAGCCCGAGATTTATCGTCAAGGATGGATGGAGGACGCCCTAAGCGTTAGAGTTGTAAACGGTCGTGTAGAACGTAGACGTCGTGACAATAGGATTGGAGTGCGATGCACGCGAGTCGATGTTCGACACAAGCATTTCAGCAGTAAGAAGATATATTCAAAGTCCGACTACGCTCTTGCTAATTACTACCGTCGCGGAACACGAACACAAGGTACTTGGGCAAAGGACTAAATTATTAAAATTACACGCATACAAGGCAGTCGGTATGTATGTTACATGACGAACAGGATATATATACACTATCGAAAAGAAAGGATCCCAGCTGTTCTAATATCTTCAGAGCTCATCGCTCAACGCATGGTTTCTCTCCTGCTGCCTACTAGCTTTCTCGTTTGTGCCGTCCTTGAATCCGACTTCTGCAAGCCACTCGCTCATGATTGGGTTGAATACCAGTGGGAACTCCATGTGTGGCCAGTGTGCACCATCCATCGTCTGCATACGTACATGCATGGATTAGCGAGCAGACGATCTGATTAACGATCGAAGCGTATCGTGCATGCACATTACCTTTGTAGTCAACTGTGGCAAATACTTGGCTACATTTGAAGACTTGACCATCATTATCCAGTCCGCTACGGGATCCTTGCATAGAGTATTAATCATACATCTGAGTTTTTATCCGCAACACACATATATCCAACACGCACCTTCAGAGGAAGCACTGACAGGACAGGTTGGGAAATCGTAAAATTACCTTGCTTGTGTGCAGATTTCCAGGACCCATACTTATTCTGACGCATACATCCTCGTTAGCATGGAGATGTAAATAGGCAAAGAGAGACGTAGATGATTACCCCACTCATATAAAACATCAGTGCTATTGTCGAGATAACAGTCAGGGTGAATTTTTCGAATAGACACAATAAGCGGAATGAACTTGCAATGATCAAAGCCTTGTTTACTGAACCTCTCTACGAAGTAATCCTCTTCTTCCTTTGAAAAGAACGGTATTGGAGGAATCTATTAAACACCTGGGTCGAAGAAATCGATCAGGAATTATGCATAAACTCACCTCTATTCCGTCCCATGCACCCATGAGCGTCTCCAGACTACGTAAAAAAGTTTTCGGAGGCGGACTTTCTACGCTCCTCAGTGTACCTCTCAATGTGCGCCTGACGTCCCTGTTCAGCTCAGCAATTGCTTCAGAAGTGTTACGCGCAAAAAAGACTTGATAGGAAAGCGTGGGTATCAGTGCTGCAATCGACTCGATGGGCTGGAAGGGGCTCAAATACGGAAGATACTTGAGGAAGTGAGAACATGGACAATGACCTGGTGACTATAATTTGGCTCACCGGAATCGTCACGCCGATAACAGCGGTGAACACATCGGGGCGTCGCCTCGCAGCCTCGTAGCAAGTTACTGAACCCCAATCGTGGCTTTAAGGCAAGGAGTAAGAGAAGCTGATGGACCGACAGCGAAACATACCCCAAACAGATCGCAGACTGAACTTGAGCGTGCTCGAGAACACACGTTAAATCTCCCGTAATGTCTGCCATGGTACTTGATGACTGTATGTCGGAGGGGTGCGAAGACCCTCCGAATCCACGGACGTCTATGGCCACCAGTCGATAGTCGTTCTGAAACAACAGATAGGAAAGGAGCTCCTATTGTATAAGGCAGGTACGAGATACCTTGAAGTATTCAATCTGCTGGCCCCAGGAACTCCACAAGCTCGGCCAGCCATGTACCATCAAAATGGTTGTTTTCGCAGAAGGGTTTATGTCGACGTATTCTAAGACATGAACTTTGGGAACGCATATAGGGAGCGGCGTACTCACCAATGGTGATGTTTTCTGCCTGGTTGAGGACCCGGTCGATGGCAGGGCACGTAACGGCCCTCGTGTTATACCCGCCTGGGTTGAATGTAGCGGCATTCGCTAGGTGATACAGGAGGAAAATCGTGGCGAATGCGGAGAGGAGACAGAACATGAAGGAACGCAAGAGAGTGGCGTACTGAGGCAGGCGAACCTTTTTATACCCCTGTGTCGAGCTAGATCGACCGCAACGTAAAAAGTAAATTGCGAGAAAAGGAAACACCTAATCATGTCAAGGATTTGCAGTCAATTGCGCAACTTGGGCTACGAATGATACACTTTACGGTCGGAGTTTCCCACGCCCTGAGAGAACGTTCACTGAGCCGACTCGTCCTCACCCAATACACGGCGTACAAAACGTTTCTCAAACCGAACCATAATGCATGAACCCGACCTAGCCAAACCTTATACTCCAGAAACGGCGAGAAACGAGTTGTCCAGTCATAGCCTCAAGTCGTCCTCCCCCTGGCCCCTACATCCTGATCCTGATCTCTCCGATGCAATGATGCAAGAGATCGTGCGCCATGCACCGGAACGTCCGGAACAAGGTAACCATGGTCGCTTCGACGTGATACGTCCCCACACACACCACTATCCCGGTCCCGCGGATGTGCTCGACGACGTTCCCTCGCCCTCGTAGTCACGTTCAAAGTAGACGGGAAACCGCTGTGTCACTTTTGGGGGGACATACCAGACGTTCAGCGCCATATCTTTTTTGGATAGGTCGACGTCCTCCTTGAGCTGTGTATGCTTTGGACAAGACTGGCGGTAGCTTTAGGACTAAAGAAAGGGGGTGTCCCTTTTCCCGAGGACGGTGGCGCTCTAGAACAATGCGAATGCGTATCTCCGAAACATCTTACCGGTATGTCAGGCCGACTATGTCCGCTACTGGTTCCTCGTTCCGTGCCTCTACGACGACTCGCTCGACAAGAGTGTGTAAGCGTTGTTTGCTACATCAGGACGAACTGCGCCTGCCAACACGCCATAATCGTTAGTCGACCGGTGCTCTACGCCATCGAGCTCCTGTGCATTTTCACTACCCGTGTAAGGCAGGCTAGCAAGCTCGCTATGCAAGGGCTTGAATTTGGCGGGGTACGTCCTCATTGGGAAGAACTTGATCATGACGTCTGGAAGACACCGAGACAAAGCTGAGCGACTAGTAGGGCATGCGGGCATTGAAGTTGCAACGTAAGTATGATGGGTGGCGGAGCTGACCATGATTTGGGATTATATAATTGACGTCATCCTCCTCTTAAATATGGGGCAATGAGAGGATCTTCCGGAAGATCCTCTCCTGTCCAGAAGGATCGAACATCAGGAATATGTCGAAAGCGCATTCATTCTTGGTGAACCTGGGTTAGGTGAGTTTCATCGACAGCCTAGCTTGACGAAAACGGTCGATGTCAGCCAATGGAGCAGCGGCTCTCCACGATACAACGTATTCTTTTCCGAAACAGGTGTCGCCATATTCTCAGATACCTCCGGGACGTTTTACAATCATCCCTGGTGTCAGGATATTTCTGACTGCCTCTTCTGCGGCAATAAGCCACAAGCGGTGGACGAAGGAAACAGGTATTGTCAAATACTGTATGTTATGACCACCTGGTCTACGGACGAAATGGAGGATTAGCGTAAGCGCATTGATTGCCATAAAATAACTTCATGTCCAATCAAGCATCGTTTCTAGCTCCGTTTTTGGGCGCCCCATCGATCTCGTGGAGTCCTTTGTCAAAAGATCCGAACCTGATCTGTGGACACTCATAAGTCTCTGTGAGGGATGCACCTCGATGGAGGAGTTGGAGTATGATATCAAGTAAGCGGAAGAGAAAGCTATCATCTCAGCTATGTATATGCCAAAAGTATCGGAGCGGCCTGGATGTGGGAGCAGAGGATAGGTTGGTAGTGTAAGATGTCTGGCTTAGCTTGGGTTGGCGAACGCACTGGTTGTGGCTGTGTGGCGGTAGTGAGTCATAGTGAGGCACTTGTAATCATATCCATCACCGCACCAATTTTCATCTTTGTTCCATTTGACCCGCGTCACCAGGCAAGTGAGAACTTGCCATCCATTCCACAACCTTTTTTGACTCTTGCGGTTGCCTCAGTCTATTCACGAAATCGCGAGTCCCAACCACCATGCCAGATATTGCAGATGAAACATACTTTCAAGGTCATCACGACTCTGTCCTCCGTTCCCATTCATGGCGGACAGCACAGAACTCGGCTGCCTATCTTATCGAATATCTCCAGCCAACCATGCACATTCTCGATATTGGCTGCGGACCGGGGACGATCACTGCCTCCTTGGCTCACCTCGTCCCAGAGGGTCACGTCACTGGGATCGAATACGCACCCAAAGACTCGGATGTCTTCCAAAAGGCGCGTCAACGCGCCTCAGAACAGGGGGTTACCAATGTCACATTTGCCCGCGGCAACATCCTGAATTTGGAGGGCATCCCCGACGACACGTACGACGTCGTCCACTGCCACCAGGTGCTCCAGCATGTGGCCGATCCTGTCCAGGCGCTCAAAGAGATGAAGAGGGTCGCTAAACCAGGCGGACTCGTCGCCGCGCGCGAGTCGGATTCGAAGACGTTTGCGTGGTACCCCGAGACAGATCTCCTCGGTGAGTGGGTCGCGCTACACCAGCAAGTTGCTCGGGCAAACGGCGGAGAGCCGGATGCGGGACGAAGGCTGGTCGCGTGGGCAATTACGGCTGGGTTTGAGAGAGAGGCGATCGATGCCTCGGCGGGAACATGGTGTTACAGCACGCCGGAGGAGCGGGCGCTGATGGCAGAGACGCATGCTGTACGCATCGTCAATTCGTCGGTTGCTACGGAGGCGGTCGAGAAGGGGTTTGCAGACCGGGAAAAGCTGGAAAGGATAGCGAATACGTGGCGGGAATGGGCGACGAGGGAGGACGGATGGCTTGGGTTGTTTCACGGCGAGATCCACTCACGTGACTACATCGCGCTGTGGGACGCGTGTGGCGTGTGGCGTGCCATCTTTCATGCGCATACTCTCGCTCCCATCCGACATGCAGGCGCCGTCTCAGCCCCGAAATAAAGCGTCAAGGGAAAACTCGACTGTCGACGAGAAAGCTGAGCCTGCTAGGTCCCGCGACGTTTCCGCGACCTCTTTCTCAGTACCAACGGTAGTGCTCGACACGGACGTTGTGAGCCATAACATGGCGAGCAGGCTCTGCATCAGCTTTCTAGGTCACGTATTGTTTCTCAAGAATCAAGTTCCATTGTCAGTGCCGTCCTTTGCTCCCTGTCCGTCTCCGCGTGACTTCCAATGGCAGTCCCATCATCCAGCTGGCCAAGATGCCCACAAAGGACGTGAGTCGACGACACTTTTATGACGTCTGTCCATGCGAGTTACATCCGTCCGTAGAGCACGACCCGTGCTTCCAAGAAACGTCAAGAGCTATTGAACTCGTTCGACACTCTTGCATCGCATCTGTATACGACCTTTATTGCCCTCTCGACTGCACTTGCTCTCCGAGGTTCCCCTGAGAGTAAAGAAACGGGAATGGGAGCAGATGTACAGAAACGTGGCACAGCTAGGGCTTTCTTCGCTGTCGCGCTCGGTCCAACGGTCGGGACAGCCAAATCCCGCGTGATCGTGGGCATCGATGGATTGGAAACAAAGGTGTGGGGACTGCGGGAAGATTACATTTCAGAGGAGCCAGTGGAGAGCGCGAACGATTCGGATGAAGAAGACGAGCAAAGCGAATGTGAAGATAGCGAAGGCAGCAACGAGGAAGAGGACAAGTACATCTCTGAGTCTAATGACGAAGAACCGCCACCGCAATCCAGAAGTCCGTCTCCCGTGCTTTCGACAGACTCTGACCCTCCTCCATCCAAGTCGTCGTTGAACACACCTTCAAAGCCCCTCCCATTACGAGTCGAAGATCCGGAAACGGTACGCTCTGCAGAACGCTTGCTCTCGCGTACGCTTGCAAGTGCATGCGCGGAAGACGATGGGTTAGCGTCTGAAATGGGTATGCCGAAATCTATGCTACTTGTGCGATCTCTCTTCAACTGTTTGCTAGCACCAACGCAGATCCACGTCCTGCTGAGAGCGCCGCGGCGTTTCGACCATCTTTCCTGGATACCTCGACAGAACCTATGCCCCTTGTTGGACAACTATCTCGCCGACTTTCTGGTGGAGTCTGGGGAGCTCGCTCCCTCTGATATCGTCTTCAAGAAGCGAACGAAATGGAACAAGGTACAAGGTATATGGGTTAAATCCAGCGGAGGCACACGGACGGATGGTTCAGAGGAAGATTTGGCGGAAGAGGACGAGTTAATATGGTGGAGCTGGGACGGAAAGTTGGTCGGGTGTGTAGATTGGTAAAGGACCTCCCGCATCATCCCTTGGCATGATGCCATGGACCATTTGTACCCGCTTCGCGTTGTAGGATTGTCAGATTACATTTAGAAGTTTCCAGCCATTACGTCGCGGCCCGGAAGTCCGGCGCACTTCGGCACGCTCCAATTTGGAACTCCGTCTCACCTCATCTCTCGCTCCGGTCAGCGCTGTGGGCTCCTCAAGGTGTCTGTGTATCACGACAGGCCCACCAGTCCATCAAGCGCTCGTGAAAGTTGATCTGCCCAGGCTGTACTCATTGAGCTGCAGGAGGACGAGTAATACTTACAATACCTGGTCAGTGGTAATGTGAGGATGATCCGCTCTTCGAGGGTATTAAATGCAATCCTTATTCATGACTTATAGGAACCTGACAGACACCGCGCTGGCCGCCATCAGAGCTTTCCCATGGCGCATTGGCGACGAACGCACAGCTGGCCCATCGCCAGCAAACACGGCTCCGTGGCCGAGAAAGCGGAATCCCAATTGTATCGAAGTCCGAACTGTGGTACTCCTCCGCGCACGTCGGTATGACCAAACACGTACCGGCAGACTTTGTGCACAACGTTTAGCTTCGTAGTAAGTCTGACTTTCGGTGACCGTTGGAGAGCATGACCGTCCGGACTTTTGCTTACTTAAATAATAGATGCCCCACCCCGACGAATTCCGCGCACTTGTAACCAGTGTGAAGTACTCGATCTGTGTATCCTAGTATACCTTACACTTGTCAGGGTGGTGATTAGAATGCGACACTAGGTGATGCGGTCCGCTATTGTTTACAGTATAAGAAGTGCGCCCGAACTGCCGCTGGATAAAAGTGGTTCAAGCCAGAAAACCCCAGCCTTTGATCGTCTTACTACCGTCTCGCCGTGTGTCATGTACGTGTTAAAGCACATTCAGATATTATATACAGACAAGTCTCTTCATCTATAGATTGATAACATGCCTTGGGGATCACCAGTGTATCCGCGCCTAATACTTAAACGCTCGACCCACTCCTGAATTCTCTGTCATATTTCCGAGGGCCTCCAGGTGCACGTCAGGATGTAATCCGTTGCGGCGTCGTGTCCACAGCGAGGTCGAACATCTGTCGGCTGCATTGCCAGTTGGTACTATTTCGCTCCCCGATCCAAACCGCTGATCAGCGTGAACTTTCGCTTGTCTAGGCCTACTTGGATAATGACGCCGTCAGACCGGTATTTCGCATCTGCAGGTGCATCTTTTGGTGGGGGATACGTCCTTTGTATATGTGAGTATCGCATGTGCATGCTGACGACTCATCTTGTATAGGCATTTCGTCGCAAGGATACGTCATGCACATCGTTGGATATCCCTTTTCTGTTTGTCGCATATCAATGTATATTATCAAAAACTACAATCGGTTCCTGCTTTCTCTTGGTCGTTCTAGCCTTCATGGGGTACGATTGCACCATCCATGGAGAATAGGTATGGTGTCATTTATTCCATCTCGCCTTGACGTTGAATTCCGGTCGTAGTTGGGACAGAGGCCGACAAGTATTCTTCGTTCGATTAATGGAACCCCGTGTTGATCTTGGACGATCTTTCCCCGTTCACCTTGATTTTGCTCTGAGGAATGTTCAATATGATCGACGCTGTGCTTTCTCGGTGAGCTCGGTGATGCTGCTGAATGCTGCATTCTATTGAAAAAAAAATCACAGCACGCATCGCATCTTTGAATGCAGTACCATGAATATCCCTGCCCATGTCGAACTTGACTTTGCCTGGAGGGCGGGGCGGTGTTCTGCATGCCAGGGATGACTCGATGAGGAAATAGCCGAGGCTGTGCGGGCTTCTACTTGCCTCGTGTTCATGCCTGCTCCGAGTCTTGCCCAACACAACCATGTCTGCCTCTATTAACATCGACTCGACTTTACCAGCATTTGCCCACACTTCTGAATCGTTGTGCTATGTTTTCGCACACGTCTCTCCCCCCCATAAGCTCTACTTTCACCACGGCTATAATCCAAAGCATGATCTCTCTCTAGCGCGAGCTGCGCATGCTGCCACCCAGGCTTATAGCACACATGTCGACGGAACCTCCACGCCTCAGTGGCATCGCATCACAAGGATGTTGGACAACTTGCATCAGTCCGTCTCATCATCGCACATGGACAGAGAGCGGGTCACTTCCCAGCTACGTGCGATGCAAGTAGAAGGTATGCTCACAGTTGCTCTATGGATGTGCGCTGAAAATTCCTAGATGTTCTTGCTTTTCCCCTACGATCTCATAACTCTGCAATTGTCCTCGTGAAGCGGGAGACGTGTACGCTGCTCGAGTCATTCGAGGTCCCTTCGACCGGAAATTTTATAGATAAAGCAGAGCCTCTGATGCGCTCGTATCCATCCTTCGCTGCCGAGATAGCGAACCACGTTTTCGGCGATGTAGATTTCCTACTCAAACTCGCCAATTTTCTCTGCTCCTTCAACGCTGTTGACTCGGATCGCTCTCAAACTCATGCGCGATTTGTCACCGTACTTCGTAATGACCTCTTGTGCGGTATTGACTATGCAACAACCAACATCCCCCCCATCACCAAACACATTTTCGGATTCGAACATAGTTCGGGCGACATCTATTGGCATCGCTCGTCGTTTTGGTTTCTCATCAGGGTCGCAATCCAGTTGTCTCTTTCTCGATCTCAGGGACATGGATCCTACAAGGCATTCATACTGTTTTTTATATGCACCCTAGCGAGCGATGCGAACATTGACACGCTGTCTTCGGACCTGCTTCATTCGATGGCACGTAAAATTCTGCGACGTTTGACCAAGTTTGGGTCATCATCCATCCCCGACTGGCTCTCTCAGACAGCACTCAAGGCATGTGCTGTTCTTAAAAAGGTCCTCGACACTAGATGGGCACGGCTCAAGTCTTGCCCATCCCCTTTTCGGAACCCATCCCAGGATGAGCTCGAAAGAGATACCCAACTCTCTCTCAGGAATAGTCGAGAGTACATTCGGAATGCTCTTACAAGTCATGGCCGCGAACCTGTTAGGAGAATCTTCCATCCTAGCCATCACCTTCGTGGTACTATTGATGATTTCTTGTCGTCAAACGGGGCGTTTTTCGAGGAGGCATATCGTTCCGACCCTAACGTTACTCTCTATGACGTCGAGAAGGCTGTGGAAGAAGGAATCGATGACTGGATTGCTCACGTCGTGGACGTGGACAAGGCATGCACCCAGCTCGAGATGTTGATGGATAAGTTTATGATGAAGATTTCGGATGTAACGAATGATGTGAACAACTTATCTAGGCAGTTTTTGACTGGGATCGAGCTCTTTGTCGCGATCGACAAGCTTGCTCTGAAGGAGAATCCGATTCTTGCCAACTATTCCCCTGAAATTCCGGTGGTTGCCCCGTATGGCCTTTTTCTGCGCACGAGAACAAGTCTTCACCGCCTTTCCTGTGTATATCAATACCTTTCTTCACGTCAGTCCCAATCATGGTTGGGATGGTCGACACTCTCAGATGATGACTGTCTCCCTGTCCGTTACTATGATCAATCTCCGCATCTTCAGAGCCTTAAAGCTCGCATCGAACTTGAAGAACAGAATGATCTTGAAAATGTAGATGCTACCCGAACACCATTGCCCGCCTCCCCACTAGATGCCAAAGTTGTTGTTTTCGAATTGCAATGTCCACCATGCATTCGGATATGGCGATCTGCAGCTGCTAGGTTTTGCAATCACTCACTCACCTCAGGCCATTTTCATGATGATATTCATACAGAGAATGAAGAGAATCTTCTTTTGGCTTCTACATTGAAGCACCACTTTGTTTCCCCTGATGCAGGGCTCCTCTCTATCCAGATTCAATTTGCCTATTTTTTTCCTGCAGACTCTCCAAACAACCCAATGTTGCACTATGTAGTCCACCATTCTGGCAAAGGTGACAATGTCAATCAGCTCTGGGTATGGCAATGCAGAAATCTGCAGTATCTGCAGAGTATCCAAGGAAAGCTTTCTCACCTTCCTAATGACATCTTGGCTCTTCAGGCAAGCTGTTATGAAAACTTGTCATTTGATGAATTCCTTGCATTTGGACAATTGCGCAGTGGTGGCTTGCTCCAATGGCTCAACATTCTGCAGGGATTACACAGCAGAGCTCTCAACCTTCAGCATGATGTTGTTCAAAACCTCCTTCTTGATGTTGTATCTGAAGTTGGATTTCTTGATTCAAACACTGGGAGATGGATCTGGCACCAAGAACTTGAAGATGCATCCTTTTGCAGCACCCTCTTGGATGAGCTGGAGAATTTGTTTGCTGATGTTGGAGCTTGTATTATTGATGCTGGGATGATGGGAACCATTTCTCTCTTACTCACTTGCATGCTGGCAGCAAGCCCCAGTGAAGCCATTTCAGGACAAGCCATCACACTTCTTCGAAGAGTCCGTAGGAAGACATTTGATTGGATGTGGGAGCTATCATACAACCTGGGAAAGGATCCTACAAACCATGAACGCCAGACATGTTTGCAGAATATGTCCATGGCCTGTCAGCACACATTCAGTGATGTTGACACTACATATCTTCTGAAGCACCTCCAGTGTGCAGATGATCTTGGTGCTGCTCTTTCCTGTGCACTTTTAACATATGCACTCCACTACAACTCCTGTATGTCTAATTTTCAAATGGCACTCACCTTTGACTTTGAGCTAATGTTAACATTTCAGCCAGCTTACTTCAGCACTGCAGTTATCTTTTCATTGTTCTTGAGAAGATTTTGGGTGATATGATTATTGCAGATGCATCAGATCATGCCATTGACCTTGCAGTTTGCATGCTTTTCCCCCGGCACAAACCAGGGATATGCAAATGGGAAAGATTACATTGTCCAAATACTCATTGGCTCACATGCCACATTAGAGCAACTATAGAGCAACCATCACAAGTGGTACATCTCAACCTTCTCAATGGGGAATTTCAAGTCGAGGGTGAACAAGTAGGTGACTTGGAGCATGCAATTTGGACAAAGGATTATCCAAGCCAAGACTCTAATGATCTACAATCCCTCATGTCAACCTTTCCTGGCTGTTGTTTTCAGTCAGGCTTATTTGTTCTGCAAGGAATGAATTCCACCACTCTATCCATAATGTCCCAATACAAGGTGAGTGTACCATTTTTATATAGCATTTCAATGAGTGTTTTAACTATATTCAGGTCCATATTTCACTGCAAGATGGAAAATGGGTTGTTCAAATGCAATGTAATGATTCAAAAAATATCCTTGAGTGGATTCCATCAAGCATACTAAGAGATGACCTCCCCTTGGCTCTTATTGAAGGTCATATTCACTGGTTAAATCTGTCCACAAAAACAATCGAGATATACATTCATGGATGGCCTTTGGAGCAATCTGCAGAGAACTGGAGAATTGATTGTGGATCTGGTCAATATCATGCATACAAAGGTCATGAAATCCTTGTGGACAATTGCAGCCCCATCTGGATGATGGTGTCTGAGTGTTTCAAATGCCTTCATGTTCTCAATGAAAATGACTTGGCCCCCCAGCTTAAAAATCTCCTTGTTACCACAATCCCCATTCAATCTCAGGCCAATTTACCTGTGCTACAGCTGTTTGTTATGTTACCTATCCATGGATTGTCATTTTTTGCCAATGAGAAGGGAGAACTTGAGTCACATGACTTCAAGCACATGGTCCTTGATGAAAATCGATATATTGAGACATTGTTTGGAATTGATCTCCTTGTTCTACGGCAAAAATTGCACTTTCCAGAAGAACTTTTTTTCCGTCGCATTCTTGTACCAAATGGCATTCCAGTGCTGTATGATCATTTGGGTCATCAGGTTCAATTTAAAGAGCAGGCATTCAGCACTGAAAAAGAGTCCTATCATATCTATGATGTGGACACTGAGCTGGGTTGCTTGATGGGAAGTGGTAGTACAACAAGCATGCAACTGGTTGCAAGAATGCATGATGCAACTACCTGGGTTATGCCAGACCCACTCACAGGAAAAACTGGAGAACAGGCATCATCTTTTCTCTTTCATTCAGGCACAGGTCGATCACTCAATTCAGATCAAACCATATGGAGGTCCCATCTAGACTCAGATGGACTATCTGCATCCAGTGACTGCACATTATGGGAAGTTGCATTCCATTGACTGCTTTTAAGCCAACCAGCACCAAAACTCCCCCCTCGCACCACAGTATTGCAGCATGTCAATAGTTTTCAGGAAGGCTCAGATGATATTGCTGAACTGAACCAATTATTCCCCTCCCTTTCAATAAACCAGACCTATTATTCTACATTCCAACCAGAGTATGTTGCCCACCTCCGTGTCAGTGGACAACATGTCCGAGAAGATTTCCATCAGACTTGCACATTGGAAGGGGAAGATTGGATTGACACACTTGTGCAGCACTATGCTCAATGCAGAAACACATACTTAGATGCATTTGCAAGTCTGAAACAGAGCCTGGGGCCAACTGACAGTGACCCTCTCCAACAAATGCTGTATAAATTTGGTCAATGGCCACTTGTTTCTGGAGAGAGCCTTTTACAGTGTCTTGCATCCACATCAACCATATGCATCCCTGACCAGTGGAGAAAGTGTCTCATATTGTTTGCTCTAATCCTCTTGGATGTTCAACGTGCCCGAAGATTACTCCAGTTTGCTCTTGATGGTCTCGAAGAAGAGTTTTCGAAGGAGTTGGAGAATAACATATGTGATGGATGGAATCCTGAAGAATTTCCAGATTGGCTGTTAATTCAGGTGGGCTTCTGGCCTTTCAGTCGTTTCTACTTTTTGATGTTGCTTCTTTTCTGCATCAGATTCAAAGTAAATTTCTTATTCGTCGTGTTCAAGCAGATGTTGCAATGGAAATCATATCACCAAAGTCTGGACAAAATGCAGTAATGCAGGTCAATATGGGCGAAGGAAAATCATCCGTGATAATCCCAATTGCTGCCGCCGCCCTCGCTAACGGAAGGCAGCTCGTCCGCATCATTGTTCCAAAAGCATTGACAACCCAGATGTTCAAAATTCTGGTTTCCCATCTCGGCGGGCTTCCCAACAGGCCAATATACAACTTTTCCGGGGCCATCTCCCGTTCCGAGCCCAAATACGACATGTTCTGCAACGTTATCAACCTTCAGGCCAATGAACTGCAGACATTTATGTCGCAATGCATGGCCAAGCGTGGCATTTTACTTGTGCAACCGGAACATGCAGCCTCTCTGAAGCTGATGTGCGTAGAGAAACAAATACACGCTCCTGCAGCCACCCCATCATCGAAGGTTCTTAGATCTCTTTACGAGCGCGTCAGGACGTCCTTGTCGCTAAAGTTGGTGAGGATGGGTGTCAATTCGTTGATTGAGAATGAATCAGCTAATATGGGACTCCACCAGCCAATAGTACACGAAGACAGTTTCGTTGGTGATATCTTCCGACAGCTGGGCCAGTCCGCCAATCGCTCACGTCAAAATCCCAATGCTCGAGAATACAACGAGCATGGTAGCACTGCTCATCTTACTGCCGACAGTGCATCCAAGTGGCTCAACCTACATAAATGGGTGGATTCACATGCTCGAGATATTCTTGACGAGAGCGACGAGATTCTCCATCCCCGTTTCCAGTTGCTTTACACAGTCGGCGTCAAGCAACATATAGATGGGTACCCTGACCGGTGGACGATCGCGCAGGAAGTTCTCCGGCTTGTGAAAGAGTGCGCTCATACGCTAGCAAAAAGTTGTCCTGGTGCCATTGAGCTTGAATGCGGGCCACCGGGATCATTTCCGCATATTGGAATCTCACATGGCTCTGGCATCAATTGGCAGCTAATACCAATGTTGGTGGAACATATAATGGCTGGACGAATTCCCGATCTCAACTTCCGCGACATCGCGCCCGAATTGCACGATGCGATTCGTAGCTTCATATCTGATGATGACGTCCTACGAGTTCCCGATACGGTCAGGAGAGTAGAGGAATACGCTAAACGTTCGGATCAAAGTCACGGTGGTATGTGGAATCGGCTGCTCCTTCTCCGTGGTCTCCTGGTTTCCAACATCCCTCTTTTCGCTGTTTGCGAGCGGAGATGGCGCATTAATTATGGTCTTCTTCCCCCCCAACTCGACGTTTTTCCATTCTCGCGTCGTTCCAAGAACACGATGCTCGCAATTCCGTACCGCGCGAAAGATATGCCAGCCCCCAACAATACCCAATTCGGGCATCCGGACATCACTATCATTCTAACATGCTTATCATACTACTATGCTGGCCTCAGTAAGGACCAACTGAGGTCTTCTTTCCAAATTTTGTTGAACCAGGATGACCCACAAGCAGAATATGCCCGTTGGATCAAAGATTACGATGGCAATTTGCTGCCAGACTCACTTCGGAAGCTCTCTGAGATCAACGTCAACTCATCAGAACAATGGGACGAGGTCATATATCCACTATTCACCCGGAATCAAGCAGTCATAGATTTTTATCTTTCGCGGGTGATATTTCCGAAGGAAGTAAAAGAATATCCTTGGAAATTTTCTGCGTCTAGTTGGGATTTGGCAGAGAAACGTGGGAGGCTTATCACAGGCGAGTGCTTAGGCCCGGATCGTGTTGTTCAATTCAGTCACTGAACTTATAATCCCAGGATTTTCGGGCACGAACGATAACCGATGGTTATTACCAATGTCCATCGCTCAGCGCGACCTCGACAATCAGCAGGGGACCAGCGCCAAGGTTCTCGCATATCTTCTTCGGCCTGAGAACGACTTTTACGTGACAACGCACGCGAATGGCAAAAGACAGACCACACCTGAGCTTCTCCAAATGATAACCGTACAAGAGCCCAAAATCCGTGTGCTGCTGGACGTTGGTGCACAGATCCTTGACTATTCCAATTACCAGGTGGCCAAAGGGTGGCTCGATATAACGCGGGATGCTGCTGGTGCTGCATATTTTAACGAAAACAATGAACTGATGGTACTCATGCGGAACGGCACTTCCATGCCAATGCTATCATCAGCGCTTTCACAACAGTTGGGCCGATGCGTTGTCTACCTCGATCACGTACACACGAGAGGAACAGACATAAAATTACCTGTTGGTTCACGAGCAGCCGTCACCCTGGGTGCAAAACTCACGAAAGATTGTCTTGTGCAAGGTTCGTTCACTCTGTGATTAATATACTAAAACACGACTATATCTCATTTTCAGGTTGTATGCGAATGCGAAAGCTTGGTCGTGGTCACTCGATCATATTTTTTGCGCCACCCGAGGTTGATCTGAGTATCCGTGCTCTGAAAAAGGACCCCAACTCTGAGGTCACTTCCGTCGACATCTTAAGCTGGTCTATACACGAGACCTGGGCTGACATTCAGCAGTGGGCCCCTTATTGGGCAAAGCAGGGGATGGATCACAAGGCGAGACAGGACGCTTGGACCCGTTTCTGCAGTAATGGGCTCACGAGAAAGGAGCTCTCGGATGTATGGCTCCAGCCAGCAGTCCAATCGCTGGAAGACCTCTATGCACCCCGCGAAACGAAGACTTCGACAAGTACATTGTCGGAGCTGGACCCAGCGATCAAGCAACGTTGCAAAAACCTCGGTGTTCTGTCGCTTCCAAGTGCACAGATGGATGAAGAACTGGAGCGGGAAGTCAACCAGGAACGAGAGCGCGAACGAGAGGTAGAGTTACCACCCAGAGCAAGACCGGCGACACATTTCCTTCATCCTGATGTCATGGCCTTCGTGAAGACCGGGATTACCCCCGCGTTGTACTCTAGCAATGCTTTTCAACCTATTTTTACGACGCTCGAAAGAAGTTCGGCGGGCGTTCGCGAAGCAGACATTTGGAGCCCATTTATCCTTGCGACAGCGGATTTCTGCAATACCATCGAACCAGAATCCACTCCAGGGACGATAGATCAATATTTGCGCCCTGTTCAATGGATACTCTCTAGTGAAAGAGATCCAAACGTCCTAGTTCTGATTAGCCCATTTGAAGCCAATTTCTTGCTTCCAAACATCAGAGCAAGTGAACATGTCCACCTTCACTTATACGCACCCCGTACATCGAAGCGCATGAAACCGTCAGACGACCTCAGATTCTATGTTATTCCTCCCCTACCCTCCGACTGGACCCCGCCTTGGGCCTTGATCGACCAGCTGAATGTATTTTCTGGTCAGCTCTATCTCAGAAATTACCCATCGTACCTCCGGCTGTGCCGTTTTCTAGGTGTGGCTACGGAAGAGTCGCCAAATGCTACAGCGACGAGGTGGAATGTGTTCAACCTGTTTAGCAATCCTGAAGGAAGGGAGAGTATGTTCACGTGCTCACCACTGCCATTCGTAATGGCACTCCTTGCGATTCGGACAAGAGGGCAATCATTTGGGCATACGCACATGGGAAGAATTCTTAACGGGCAGGTGTTGACGGAGAACGATTTCGATGAGCCAAGATCGGTCGTATCCAAGACTACATACAAAAAGGAATCCGGATTATCACGCACACCATCCCCCATGGATATTGACTCTGGATCATCAACGCCGCTTCTGTCGTCTAAACGAAAGTCGGGTATGGTTGACATGTCCGATGTAGATTCACAGCGCCAGGCAAAGCGTCCGCGTTTGGATCAATGATCGACTGCTTGACATCTGTGAGTACAGTGATAGATAATGGCCAACAGAGAACCTACCGTTTCTCTTGCAGCCTTTCCTGTGTGCTGTTCCATGTCGTTCGACGCATTTACTATACTGTTGTTGCGGACCATCATTTCGAGTACACTTGTATATGAATCAGGATGATACGGAACATCTGGGTTCAATACAAGATGATTGTTCTTCCATCAGCTTACTCAAAATCACGAGCATGTTGCATAAACCTACGTGTATCGCGCCGCGTGACCAGACAATGTGGTATTATGACGGAAACGTTTCTGGTCAGTCGAGTTGTGAAAAGAGAAACAATAATCATTCTGAGGGGTCCCAAGGACAGAAGTCCATCGTGATGAAGACCATATGCCACCAGTTTAGTGGTCAGCAAGCTAGCTCAAGGAACCCGAGACGATAAATGAGTGAGTTCGCGAGAAGGCCATTAACGTTTTTTTTGGGGGGCCGCCGCTCGCTGAGGGAGTTGGTGAGATCAGAGAAACCACTGGCATCGTCGCGACGGAAGACCAAGCGGCAATGGAATTGAACCTCGGCAGTACTGAGCACTGAGCGAGAGGCTGGTGCAGATGACGAGGCGAGCTGATTGGAAAATGATCGAGCGAGAGAGTTACTCAAAGGAAGTCATAGTTCTGTATGTCCTCCGGGAGACTGGCTGGACCCGGACACTACCATTTTTTGTGGTCGTAGTGATTTGGTATAAGCTTGGCTAGTTACAGTAGTCTACTTCACACGTTACGTAACGTTGAAACGTCTTGCCAACCTCACGCTGACTCGGATTTGACGGCCATCATACACTTTCCCGCCGGCTGCCTTCCAAAACACGCGCGCTCCTCAAGGACGAAATGGACCAGCCGATATGGGACATACTCGACTTTCGAAAGGACGACAAGAGCAAAGTGGCAGGCGTCGAAGAGGGATGCGTCCTATTTGCGGTGGAGCGACGGCAAGGTTGTTAGAGGCTCGGCTGACAACTGGCGAGTAAGTCAACATTTCATGCACAAACGACGGATGCTGGCATGTTGCGGTAACGAGTTACGTTTGCTCATCCCCGAGTCCGAACAACTCAGCTGCCCTTCGAATGAATTCAGATACGGTATACAGAGACGCAATAGCCTTCCATCTTCTTTTTGCGGTCAATATGGTCGAGCCTTTTTGCATTGGTACTCACTGTCTTCGTTTCAGGTAATGCGGTCCTCGAACTATGCAGGGGATGCCAATTCCGAATCCAGTCGATCAAGTATGCATTTGGCCTGTCAGCCGCTCCCGCTCACTCCCAACTATAAAACGGCCTCTCGTGTAACCATGCCAGGCTAGCATCTTCATCGCTCTTCTTATCGTTTACAATGTTCAAATCAACGACCAACGTTACCAACGCTGTCACGTCCCACAAGGACGGGCATACTAGTCCTGGCGGACCGCAGTGCCCCGTACGTCGCTTCCTCTTCCTCGTCGCTTTTGCATTCGTTCGTGACGGAACTTGATGTCTTAGATGGCGGAGAGACCCAAGCCATTGTTTGTGGTTGATAACATCAATACGAAGCGTCAGGTTATCTGGACGACGACAACGTCGACCGAGGCTAGGGATCGCTGGTTGATTCCTCGCTGGCAGAGGTCTCGGTCTTGTTCTCCCCCTGGTGTCACTCCGAAGGCGGGGCCACCTAGATCTCCTTGGATTGTCAAGTCCTGAACTTGACCGAAGCTGACGATGCGACCGTCTTGGGCCTGGTTCACAACCGCTCTGCAAACGAGTTTAATCAACTACCATGCCAAGTACTACGGGACTCCCTACCGAAGCCCTCTATGGAGCACTGCTGAAGAACACTTGCTCCGCTCCTGCCATTTTGCCCCACGTTAATTCTCACATCTCTCACTCCCGGCCGACCGTGGGTGTCAGCTAGTATGATCTACCCTAGTACATCAACGTTGAATATTCGGCTTCAGCCCACGCCTGCGTTCACATCCACGTTTGTGCCGACGCCGATCTCCGACCGAGCCAGTCGCTCACCGTGTCGGATATTCGCATCCCTTCTACCTGGAATGTTATCCCTCGATGACTGACGCTGTGTTCCCTGACGACATCCCACTATCCCTTCGAGTAACCGAGCGTTACCCATTCTCCAACGTTCCCAAGACAGATATTCTCCTTGCCTTTTCGACAACGTTTCTATCGCCATCGAAAACTCGCGCACGCCTCTGAAATCTCCATGCTTGAACCACGCATCGATTGTCTCCACTCTGACGACCTCCTCACTTGTTGCAAACGACGCAAACCTTCCTCATCTACCAGAAACCGCCAGAACCTGAATGTCCTTTATGTCACCACTTTCGTCTTCTCTTGCCTTCATGACGACAACTTCCCCTCCCCCATCTTCCGATAGCCTGTACACGCCTTTCTCCAGCACGCCCAACTTTGGGCGCGGAAAAAGGTCGCGGGCGGTGGTGACTATGACAGGCGTTCCTCCCTGGGCCTGGTTTGACAGATCTGGATTCTTCCCTTGCTTTGCGGCCGTTTCTTTACTCCACTCTGCGACGAACCTTTCAGTGTGGACGATGCGAGATCGATGGTTGGAGAACCGGGACGTGCGTGCGCGAGCCCGAATGACGATGGTCAACACAGGTCGAACAAGATTGACGATTTGTCATCATCGTTGGAGACTCGGACTCGGAAGTGAACGAGGTCGATGACTAGGGAACAATGCAAGTCCGTTCGAGGAAGAAGGGCAATCTTTCCATCCTACTGAGCTTGGTGGAACAAGCCGACCACGACGTCGAAGTACAAACGTGGAAGCTGGGTACGACCGCGGTCTTTATCTATGCGAGAGACTCGGGGTTATCTTGGGCCAACAATCAAGGCAGCGTTCTAACTGCGGTAGTCGAATCTAGCCAAATTCGACGCTTACTTCTTGGGACTCGTGGTAAGTAGTGGCTAGACTCGGACTTTGGCGGTC
>JBBPSN010000056.1:26717-57907 GCA_038093615.1 Austroboletus olivaceoglutinosus | reverse complement strand
GGGCGTCGTGATTCTGCAACCTTGCACGCTATTGTAAATCTACACTACTCTTTGCGGTCGATTTGTCGTGCTCGGGCATGCACCGAGCACGTTGTGTCGTAGATATATGGACACTACTTACGCGACGATGGAGAACGATAGTCGCGGAGAAACCCGAGAGCCCGAAGCACGGCCCGTACACATCCGTGTTTCGAAACTGCGACGTGTTTGAACGATTTCGGGGACCATCAACGTTTCTTTGATTTCATTTCGTTGTCGATTCTTTGAACACCGCTGCCTCGTGTGTCGATATCTCGGGAGCCGTACAGTCGGATCGATGATACTACGATGATCAACTCGAGGGCGGCGCGATGCAGTGTCATTCGTTATCGGGATACACCCCGTCATCAAGCTCTCGTCCGGGCATGTCTGCGACATTGTTTGCCCAAAATTTCATCGGGTCCCCCGTTCAACCCTTTTTTGCTTTCAGGGATCGATATGAGTTTCGGGAGATTGCTCGGAAGATCATTGGCGATTGTTGTCAGCCGAGACTGACGTTGTCTAGCACGCCGATTCTCTTCGCTCAGTACAACAGGATGGGCGAACTATGAACCTTGTGCTGGAACAAGACTTTTTGTCTCAGCTTGATTACATTCTCCACGTCCGACAAGGAGAAGTCGACAAAAGTAATTCCGCTCATACGCAGTGCCCTTGATTCACCTGACACAAATCGACCTGATGGACCTGATGCCCCATCCGTGATTTTCCCGTCTTTTGGGTTTCCTCCTGTCTTTGCTGTTTCCGCAGATCAGAGGATATCATGCCCGAAACACGATGTCGGAACATCCGGACCCAAGTCGATGGACGCGATGAAGTATCCCGCGATCCTACGATTTCTTCTGCCATCGTCGAATCTCTCTAAATGATACTTCCACCTCAATTGCGCATCTGGAGGCCCGCTGCTGAGGGTTGCCTCTGGCTTGGCTTCGCATGCTTCTTCAGTGTTTCTAGCTTGCTTCATTGCCCGTTGCGTCTGAAGGTGCTATCGACTATTATTTCGCGGGAATAGTGAGGCGATTGTAAAATGAGTATGGGGCATTGTCCATCAGATTAATAAACATTTGTACTCCGCTGACACGCCAACTGTCAACAGATGTGCCTGCGACAGCAGATGCATCGAAAACACGACGCAGGTGTACTGGAAGATAGTACTTGGGTATAGTCGACGTGAGAATAGTTCGTAACGCGCTTGCAGGATTGGAGTGACAGGTTCGCAAAGTGTGAGTATCCGTGTTGCCTTGGTAATGCGCGTCGGGACGAGTCCGCAAACTAGACAGTTGCACGGAGTCGCACTACGATATGCACATTGGTAGATCGCCGGTGGTGTTTCAGCAGTCTCCATGGCTTCTACCACACCTGACATGTCCAAGGGGAGCAGTGATGTCTGACATTCCATCTGCTTCGGGAGCGAGTTAGGCACCTGGTGGGGCTGCAAGCGTTCGATAAGGGCCCTTGCTCGCTTCTGTTGGAAGAAGTGGGTGCTAACTTGGTATGGGTTTATGGTGGCATATCGTCATGACTTCTGCCGAACGCTGTGAGACCCGATGACCGCCACTACCCAGCGCAATGGCCATGGAGGGCGTGAGACAAGTGCGTTTCACCCGTACAAGGAGGATAGTTTTACTAGGCATGGGAAAATGATACTGGAATGGAGGATAGTTGGAATTGCGTCACGCATCGCCCGCGAGGAGGGCGTTCTTGTACCCCACCTTCTTCTACGCACTGCCGACAGAACTTGTCAGGTTCGTTGCGCTTTCGCGACGCCGCAACGAATCTGTCGGTTGATTAGCCCCCCCCTTTGTTCCTTTTCTCGAGGTCTTCTCAGGACCCAGGTTATCTCCGGTCGATTGATTTTGGCGATGGCCGCGGTCTCAACAATCCAGCCCGCACGACAAGATTCGACCGTCTCTCCGAACCTCCATCTCAGCTTCCTCCAGCACGGCCTTGCCATTTCAGATCTCGATTTCAAGGGCGACAGATATCCCTCCCTCTCCAAACCCACTCCCTCTCGCCCCCAAATGATTCTCTCCTTGGCCGATACACATGCTCGGGACGACCCTGTTTTCGTCCCCGGTAATACCCACAGACCGCCCCCGGCAGTTCCAGGCTCACTTACGGCGCACCCCATGAATGACAGACGAACTCTCAACGACGAAAAGCATGACATGTCACATCCCTCTCATACCGACGCCCCCCCTCTACCCTCCACGGCCTCTTATGCCCTCTCAGCCAGCGCTCGTCGCCCATTCGAGCGATATAGCCTTGATGACAACAACAACAATCAATCATACGGGACCGCATCTCCGTTACTCAACGGCTCCAATTTCATCGACTCCAAGCTCTTCAACGATTCCTTGAAGTATTTTGCCGACACCCCCACCCAACCTCCCCCGTCACCGCCAGTCGGCGCCCGTGACATACCTCCCTCGCTTTATCCCTCAGTCATGCGTCAACCCTCGTATCCGCTACCCGATGGCGCTGCGGCTTCCAGAATGTCTTCCGCGAATGGCCTGTCAACGTCAAGACCGTACAGCCCCACTTTGGCTATACCCATCTCTCCGAACCCCCGTGCCTATCCCCAGCACCCTACTTATATCACTCCCGCCGCCGCCACCCCCGACCCGATCAATCCAATCCTCTCCCCAAACCCTCCACAACCACAAGAAGAGATATGTGTCGAGTGTGCAATGAGAGACCAAGACATGGCCGACGTCATCGTCATCGGTCCTGGTATATGGGACAGGGAGAGCGACGTGCTCTACGAGGAGTTGTTGAGAAGAGAAGAAGAGGAAGAAGCAGCCAGCATCTTGCCTTCCGAATGTTCTTCCAGACCTCGAGCCAGAGGCGGGCGCTTGACAGAGCAAAATCTCAAACTCTGGATCACCATGGTGAGTGTGTTTGTTTTGGCGTCTTGAAGCTACCGATTCACGATCGCAATAGACGCCTAAAGAGCCGACGTCGAGGCAGCAGACTGTCGATGCCTATGTCAAGGCTCAAAGGTCGTTGCTCGAAGCTGAGGCTTTGGCTCATGCTCGTGCTATGCAAGAGTCCATGCAGCTCGAAAATAGTGTCCGGGATACCTACTCTCAACTTCGTCGTTCAGCATACGATCTCTCCACGGTCGATGACAGCGCGTTCAAGCTTAAACCACCTCGCGCTACACCTGCACCGACGGGAGTCGCAGCACACCACATTCGCAGCTCTTCTCGAGACGTCACACTCCTCGACAATGGGCTCATCGTCGAACATGTCGATGTATGGCGTGAAGAAAAGGATGAAAAGGAGCGCCGAAGGAGACAGGAAAAGCGGGAGCGTAGCAGGCCGCGCAAATCTTCTCGAGGTTCAATGGTCGATGTCACGTCGCTCTACTCTTCGTATAGCGTGGTACCACACACTGACAATGGCGCTGGTCCGGCGCAGAGCTCGAGGTATTCTGCTATTAGCATGCGGCCTGCGAGCTCGTTGACAGTCCCCATCGACGCTCAACCGAGCCTGGGACAGGTCTACTCCCAAGCATCGTTTTCGGATGCACATAGCCCGGGTTCTGCGTCACCCAGACGGTCGCGATTCTTTGGGTTCAAGAATCTGAGCTCTGCGTGGCGAAGTCAGGATAGCCTGGCTCCTTCTGGGATGTCGGGAAGCATGGTTGACATGCAGTACGTGTCTAATCGTTGGATGTAGACGTGTCTGATCATTTGCATCTTTCTTCGCAGTGTGGCATTGCAGCGCGAAATGAATCCTAATCTTCGTTCTCCGGGCGGCCAGAAAGGCACGTTGTCCACGCAAAGACATAGTCAATTGTGGCTGCCGAAGACCAACGAGGAGGAGATATCCGCTGCAGCGACCGACGAAAAACCCAAGAAGAAACGTAACGGCCTCGCCAAGATTTGGAAATTGGTCAAGGGAAGTTCGTCCTCAAAGGACGAAACACCGGCACCCCCTCGTGATTCGTTGCGGTCGTTGGATCGCAATGACGACGATTCTCCCTTGGCGCCGCCCCCGCCATTGTCATATCTTGTAGAGCGTGGGCCTGGGGAGCACCTCGGCAGTCGGCATGCATCGACGCCTTCACTACTTTCATCGACGTCCCCACGGAACGGTCCATTCTCGTCCGCTGGTATGTCACCTTCTACGGCTCCAACCAGTCTTCTTCCATCACCAACCTCTTCGCGCCCCTCAGGCGGTAACGGTGATGGCAACGACAGGAAGAACAGCGGGCAAATGGATGAAAAGGAAACATTTGACGGGTCCCCTGACGAAAACGGGAGACCGAGGGTGTCTATACACCCTGTGACGTCAGAACCGGATATGCGTCAAAAGATTCAACAATCGCTGTTTGCCTCCACCAATAGCATGACGTTGCCCAAGTCAGCAAATGCGCGGCCTCAGGTGTCCCTCTCTAGAGAAAAGTCGTTGCCTCCGCTCCCCGGAGAAGTGAAGCTCCGACCGCAGCATGGAATTGGTGGAGATCTAAGGCCGCAGACGCTCTATACGACGCACGATCTTCGCCACCTCGGGCAGGACATGCATGATCTTGCACCGCCCCACGCGCCATTCCAGAACGAATCACGACGACAGTCATTTAGCGGAACCGGGTCACGCCCTAACCTAGGCATCCAGACAATGCCACTCGCGGGTGGTGTGAGGGTGTCCAACGGGATGTACAGTGAATTTGGCGTGTCTCGTTTCTCTCTAGGTCGGCTTGGAGACATTGAAGAGAATCCTGGCATCCCTACTACGCCTACGAAACGCAAGAGCAAATTTGGCCTCGCTACGCTGTTGGGCAAGAAGTCGACGACCCCTTTAGAGACGAATGGATACAGTTCACACGAGTTTCCACGCCTAACGTCGCCCGTCTTTGACCCGAATGAGGACAATCTCACTTCTACGTATACCAACGCAGTGCCTCGCCCTGGTCCTCGGTTGTCTGTTGCTTCCCGGAAAGCGATCGAAGAACGGGTCGAACAGGACAGAGAATTTGTGGCCTATCGGTATCCTTCGCAGACACAGCCACCAATTGACCTGATCCGGTGACAACTTGAATTCGCTTCTTGGCATCATGACATCGTTAATCACTGTGTTTGCCGCCGAAGGGCTGTATGTATGTTCTCAACTCATCCGCTTCCTTTTTAAATCTTCACGCCGCGAGTTAATAACCATCAATCCATTTACTCGATTTCTTCATAGTCCGCATCTTATCCGGTACAACTCGACAGCCAGTATTCTTTTCTGGGATTATGCTTTTGCCTTCTCTGATTCACATCCAATCCTTGTTTCGGACTTTGACTGCATGGCCTCGCTTTCCTGTATAATCTCCGCTCCAGCCTATAAGCACTCTTTTCAGATCGGCAATGCGTTGATGTTTTTTTTTTCTTCTTGGTTTGGTTGTTACCGAAGTACGGTTACTACGTTCATACATCAGAATATGAATCCATTCTCTTTCGCATGAACAGGCCAGATATCTGATTATTTGTGAGATGCTCGTGCCGATCCTATTACGTCATGTGACCTTAAAACGGGTACGATTGTCCTGCATTGCAACGATTTTCTCTTTCACTAGGAACTCCAAGATCGATGGTACGCAAATTAGGGTTCGTTGCGGACTCTGCTGACTTTTTGCAGGCGCCGCGAGGTTTATCCGCCGAAGAAAAGCGCGTCAAACTCCTCGAGATATTTCACGAATCGGTAAGTTACAAGCTTCGATGCATTCGCAATCTAATCCGTTCAAACAGAAGGACTTTTTTCAAGCGAGTTTTCATGACACTTGCTTCCTGAGTTTTGGATCGTTTACCGTGCTTACAGCTCAAGGAACTAGAAAAACTTGGACCTAAACTCAAAGGCATCGGTGCGTACTGCAATCAGTAGTTGAACGTCCCTTTGATGTGTTGGAGCCAGTCTCGCAGTCTGTCAAGGAAGTTTTGCAGTCTCTGGTCGACGATGGCCTCGTGCAGAGCGACAAGATCGGATCTTCCAACTGTGAGTCCTCGTCGAGGTGGATATATGCGCGGGTTCTCAGCCACTACAGTTTTTTGGAGCTTCCCCTCGCAGCGAGGAAGCATGGTATGAATGCGCCATCGCTCCGCGTATTATCTTTGCTGACCGTCTTGTAGCTGAGAAACAGGCTGGACAAGGCAAACGAGGCCAAGAAGGGCCACGAAAGCCAATTCGCGGAACTAGGCGTCGCGATCGGTCGTGAAAGGGCGTTGCGGACCGAGAGCGTACGTCGTTTGGTTCGTCTCGTCTCATGATGGTATAAATTTCTTGGGCGTCAGATGGAGCGAGCAAACGCACTCGACAAGGTGGCGGAGGCAAGGCAGCAGATTGCCGCGCTGGAGAAGGAGCTCGACGCTTATGGTGCTTGCGATCCGGTCAAGGTAGAGGAGAAGAAGAGGGCCATCATGCTCGCACACGAATCCGCGGTTCGGTGGACTGGTCAGTATTGTGCACTTGGCGACGAGGGTGAGGTTGATGCGGTTTGTAGACAATTATTCGATCCTGCTTGCGTATTTTACGCGGCAGAACGGGGTGGATGCTCAAGACATTCGACGGTTTTTGGAGATTGGGGAAGATTATGAGGATATTTATTGATTGATGTCATGGCGCGGAAGCAATTAGCTCAATAAGAGCAAGAGCTGTCTGGTCTTTACATGGCGTCTGTCATATGTCTCTGCCACTGTCCCGAAAAGACAGCGTCGGGCCAAGTCGCCCCCACCTGATGCATTCCGGCGATTCCCTCGCCCGTGCCGTCCTTTGATGCCATTTGCATTCCAACTCCCGAATGGCTGCCTTGTCACGACCAACCCCCTCTCTCAGCACCTACGTCCCGCCCACATGAGCAGCCCCTCGTCGTCCGGCACCACCGACGCCCCTTCGTCCCATGGCCATAAACGCGTCTCTTCGCTCTGTGACGCTGAGCCCGCTTGTCTAGGGTCTCCAGCAGAGCTAGAGTCGCTCCTCCTCTCTCATGGCGACGACCGCCTAACGACGCCTTCCCCGCCGAACCTGACGTCCGACGATCTTTGCTCAATAAACTATTCCCCCCGCTTTCCACCTGGACATCACCTCAATCTACCCTTTGCGCAGGCATATCTACTTGGCGACGAGCTCGGCTCCGGCGGGTACGGTTTCGTCATGACGGCGTTGCATCGCCGTCTTCAGACAGAAGTCGCCGTCAAGTTTGTGATCAAGGAAAAGGTCCCCGAGCAGGCATGGGTCAACCATGATACCCTGGGGAAAATCCCAATGGAGATCATGCTTTTAAGGATCATGAACCACGAAAGCATCGTCAAATGTCTGGATGTGTTCGAAGACGAATTGTTCTTCTATGTTGTCGGTTTCTCTCTCTCTTGGTCCTCGTTCGTCGACGGTAACGTCCCTTTCAGGTGCAAGAATTGCATGGCTCTCCGTGGCGCAAGCGCGAACGGTCGCCCTCTACTCGCCCCTTTTCGCTAGAGATGTCAACGCCACATTTCTCTTCCTCCACTCCGCTTTTGTCTCCCGCAGCATCTGAATTCTCTGTGGCCGAATCGGAGCCGGATACCCCTCCTCAAGTGTGCAGTCAACTATCTCTTATTAATCTCCGTCTACCAGACTCTCCGTCAGATGACGATATACTCTACAATATTTCTGTTCCAAAGGAGATCCCGAGCGTTTCCCTAGACATTTCCAAACCTCGCTATTCTCGTCGCCCTTCCCATGACTTGTTCGAGTGCATCGAACAGACGAAACACAAGCGTCTTTCGGAGAGACAAGCTCGATACATCATGGCTCAGGTTGTCGAGGCCGTATATTATCTTAATAGCCACGGAATATACCATCGTGACATCAAGGATGAAAACCTGGTCATTGACAAGAATTTCAAGGTGCGTGGCATCGTGCGAACAGATTGGCCTGTGACTTAATTATCGATGTCAGATCAAACTCATTGATTTTGGTAGCGCGACTATGGTAGACCCAGCCCAACCACGGCCATATTACAACCTCTTTTTCGGTACAACAGCGTATGCTGCCTCTGAGATTTTGCTCAAGCAGCCGTATCAAGCCCCACCCGTCGAAATCTGGACTCTGGGCGTCTTGATGTCCTACCTACTCACTGGCATGTCGCCCTTCCCCACGGAACGGGATGCGATCGAAGGGCGTATTATACTTTCTGAACTTACAGGGAGGAGGTTGAGCGACTCTTGTTTGCATCTCATGAGCCGATGTCTGGAACCCGATCCTGCACTCCGAGCTGGTATCGAGGAAGTCCGGAATCATCGTTGGCTCAAGGGCGCACAGGACGGACTTTGATGTTACTTGTTGCAGCGATACCTCTTTCTTTCTATCCCTTGTCTGGAAACTTACATGATTTGACCTCGAATATTAGTCGACGTGTTTATCGCTATAGCTTTGGTATCGCACCCATGATAACATTACCGGATATTCAAATCAGACTGCCGCGGAGACATCAACGTTGCCACACCTTCGGCCCGAGTGTCGTAGGATTTTTTCGGCACGGGTGAGACAGTACGTATATGATAGTGGCGATACATGCGGCCGCTGGCGGGTGTCCTCTGTCACAAGGTTGCATAGTTCAATCTATCCATGTCGGTGCTGGTCGTGTTCGTTTTAAGTGGTAGTTGCACTCGGGTTTTAAGGGAACGTTGCTGACAAGCGCTCAGGCCTCAAGGCTCAAGCGCGCTCAGGGTTGAGGGTGCCAAGGTATGCGGACAAATACAGTAATTCCAATATTGCCTATGTACATAGTAATAGCCACGATCACCGAAAAAACAAAGATCAATTGCTCTACTAGTACGTAACCAAGATGCATGTCACCTCCACTGCCTTACTCTGGCACAACCCAAACTCTAGACTATTTTATGCTCGTCGAGGCTATGTGAGTACGTGCGAGTGCTTGCCGCTGACCCTCTTTATTTAAGGGGAAACATTCAGGCCAGCAGTCACGGATTCACGGCAAGTGACTCCGTCATGACCTAGTAGTTTCAACTTCCGTTGAGAACGGCCAAGATAACATCATGAGCGTTCCGCCTCATATATTTGTTGAGATTATACAGCGCGCAGCCGTTCTGCTGTAGAACCGTGTGTTCCACGTTGTTGACCGGAAAACTCTTCAGTTTGAACTACTTCCACTGCTCACTACCCTCTCATGACTGCGAACAGGCGAGCTGGCGACTTGTCATGTAAGAGGACGTTTCAAGATGTAGCAAGGTGAGCGTCCTTTTGCCGCAGAAAAGTGTCATTATTCATGCCAACAGGCACTTTACCCCTGCTTGGTTTGCAGTCACAATGGGTGAGTGTGTCGGAATGTACTTTGGGGTGGTCGCAAAATATGTTGGTCACCCTCGACGGCATTTTCGAAGCCCGTGATCGACCCGAAGTCGGCCGACCTCGTCTGCGCACGGATTTACATGAACTCACGGTTTTCGTTTTCCCGGTAATACAGGGACCGGGTCGATTTCCATCCTCTTCCATAGCTTCCCATACGGCACTGACTCGCCCGTCATGAAGCTATTCTCTCTCGCCCTCTTTTTCCTCAACCTTGCATTGTTCGCGCTGTTCACTATGCTTAGTACGGCCAGATACATTATGTTCCCAAGCATTTGGAACCGCATGCTACGACATCCGGTTCAGAGCCTGTATCTTGGGACATTTCCAATGGGTGCCACCACACTCTTCGCTGTCTCCATCACGTTGATTTATGAGACCTATCATTTTGGCGGCCAACCCTTTGTTTACGCAATATGGACACTTTGGTGGCTAGATGTCGCGGTGTCCATATTGTGCTGCTGGGGCATGGTGCACATGATGTTAGTCATTTCATGCGGACTGTGGTTATGAGCTCACATTTCTCAAGGATCACGTGTCAAGAACATCTTCTCGAGTCCATGACCCTCGCCTGGCTGCTTCCTGTCGTGACGCTGGTCACTGGAGCGTCCGCAGGGAGCATCATTGCACAAGCGCTCGTGACGTACACGCCGAATGGTGCGCTACTCACGTTTGCCTTTTCGGCGTGTATGGTTGTTATCGGATTGGCGCTCACGGTGATGCTCCTCACGGTGTACTTCCTCCGCGTGATTTTATATGGTTATTCAGAGGGGGCTGCGATTATGTCGGTCTTCTTTCCATTGTCACCCTCAGGACAGGGTGCTATGGCCGTCCTTCTTATCGGCTCAGGGCTCAGATCATTACTACCCCTGACGCACAGAGAAGCAGACGGGTTGCTAGGGATATCCAGCACGGGAGAAACCATCAACGTGTTGTGCGTCGTGACTGCCTTTGCGCTGTGGTGCTTTGGAACTACGTGGATGATTTTGGCTCTGCTCGGACTGTGGCATTCACTACGAAAAACCCGAGTGCCGTTCAGGCTGACATTTTGGTCCATGATTTTTCCAAACGTATGTTGGCATAATGCCGAGATTCCCATGGGACTGATGATATCGATTTTGTAGGGAGTATACGCAAATTGCACACTTCAGCTCGCTACGACGTTTTCGTCTCCTTTTTTTCGGGTGTTGGGGGCCACCCACGCTGTCGCAACTTTGTTGCTGTGGGTTTACATCGCGGTGCAGACGCTACGGCTGTGTTCTAGCGGCCGGATATTCGATGCGCTTCCTATGGAAGAGGAGATTGGACGGAATGGAATGGACGGAACGGTACTGGACGGAGGCGGGCTAGATCATCGGAAGGATCAAGCAAGCTGATAATTGATTAGTACAGTAGACTATCTCACTATGCATGACATGGCCGTGCATAAAACATAGTGATGCATGACCAAACTCACTCCCCGAGTGGGTTAGTTACACTCAGCATGATACATGGTCGTGCATTGAACATGTTAGTGCATGGCTGAGGGCACTCCCCAACGCCATGCATTATGAGATAGTCTACTGTATGTAGAGGTTCGGTTTACATAAATTAAGTCCAGGCAAAACGAGGCCCGCGGACATTACTTAATGATATACCGTGCTTATAAGTGCATTTAGTGCTCGACAGAAAATGCATCCAAGGAAAACTAATATCAGCCAGACAATTCTTGTGACATAGAGAGTTTAAGTAAACTCAGCGTCTCAGTTACTCCTCCGCGGGCAAACAGCGTTCCAGGTCTGAGCCATTGTGGTGACCGGCGTCACGTGCGAGACAATGTAAGCGAATTCGGAATTACCGCGACGTCGAGTCCGCTGATGCGGACCAGCACACGCATATTTAAGTCTCTGCGTCGGTTCTCATTCATGACTTGAATCAGCTCCTACATCCCACGCGCCCTAACTGCCGGTATCGTGCTGAATGTCATCCAGGAAAACGTGGAAAGAGTGTATCAGGTATGTCTTGTTCTTTCGCCTGGCCCAAGTAGGTGACGATGCCCATAGACATTTCACTCCCGCATGGTATACGGTCGTTATGGGCACGGGCGCAACCTCCGCCCTCATACACAGCTTCCCGTACGGCCACGGTAGCCCCGTGATTAGAATCTTCACGCTCATCATATTCTTCCTTAATCTCATCTTGTTCGTCTTGATGAGCCTTGCCACTGCGGCCCGATATGTACTCTTTCCGGACGTCTGGGGGAAGATGTTGCATCATCCTGCCCAGAGTTTGTTCGTGGGTGCCCTTCCAATGGGTTTTGCTACCCTCATCAATATCGCTCTCGTAAGTGATCCTGGACTTGGTGCTCTTCAGAGGATTCAACTCGCGCAGGATATGAACCAAGAAACGGGCGTTGGCGGGTCTGGATTCCTCTCTTTCCTGTGGGGATGTTGGTGGATCGACGTGACTCTTTCGATCTTGTGCGCGTTTGGCATGATGTATACGATGTACGTCGACGATCTCCGTCTTTCTGTCCAACCCTAACATCCTGGCAGGTCGAACCACCAAACACACAGCTTTTCAAAGATGGCGGCGGTATGGCTTTTACCATTCGTCACTCTCATCGTCGCGTCGTCTACTGGTGGTCTACTATCTGGAGCCCTCCATTCGTGTTCGACATCGCTCGCTCGTGTCACCACGGGTATTTCCCTCGCTATGCTCACCATTGGACTAAGTCTTGCAATGATGATGATCACGGTATATCTTGCTCGGTTGATTCTCTACGGTCCGCCAGATGCAAACTTGATCCTGTCTGCCTTTGTCGTTCTTGGACCGTTGGGCCAGGGAGGTTACTCATTGTTGGTTAATGGTGCCAACCTCGCTGTTCTGTTTCCAGCACACGCCACAGGCGAATTCCCGAAGTCTTCGACGGCGGGACAACTTCTTTATGCATTTTGCTTCTGCCTCTCCTTCATTCTATGGTCTACGGGAATATGCTGGGCCTTCATTGCGGTCTTGTCCATCTTCAGCGTCGTAAGGCAATCCGGTGTCCCGAGTTTCGGGCTGGCATATTGGGGTCTCATTTTCCCGAACGCGGTATACGCCCTGCTGTCCGTTCAATTAGGCGACGTCCTGGACAGTGGGTTCTTCCGGGTGTTTGGTATGATTTGGACATGTATGTTTCCTTTGTGATGGCTCACTTTCGTGTCCGCTAACTTCATGTCCTTAGGTTTTGCATTTCTGTTGTGGCTCACGATATCAATCCGTACCATACCTGCACTCATTGATCGATCAATGTTCAATGCACCCTGCCTTGCTGCTGGCCTTGCATCACCAGCCAAATCGGACGTGGAGGGAGGTGGTCCGAGTTCATGCATGTCTGAAGGACTTGAAGAAGGGCCCTCACAATGTATTGCAGTATCACCGACTAAGAACGAGTAATGAAGCCTTACATTTAGTGTAGACGATGGTTGGATGTTTAGATACACCTCTGTACCGAACTTCTATGTATGCCGGTGGCGGTACTCTAGGTACACGTGCTTGACGTCGTGCAAGTCGCGGAGCCTCCTAGCCTTTTACAAGCAGTTCCGACCTATGCTGGCAGCAACCCTCATTGCACTCTTCCACATCTGACAATTTCCGCCCGGTCTGCAGCCATCCTGTATTTAATATCCATTGCTCAGCATGCCAAGCTCTGCTGGTTATGAGCCGCTACCACAGCATGTGGAGGAAGACGACGAGACGCTCAACGCTGGTAGCAGCGGCGATCACGCTGCTAAACCCTCACACAATCAAACACTCAAACGCCCTCACAAACCACGTCACATAGACCTGAGCAAGCTGGATAATGCCTTCAAAAGGTTCGTCGGGTGGCTCTCCGCCCAACTCGTCTTGACTGGCGCACCAGGTGGACGGAATCCATTGCGCAAAAGGTGAAGCGGAAGAAGAAGGTGGAGGACAATTCACGCAAGGAGATATGGCAGAGCGTGTTTGATCCCTATGTTCCGCCCCCCGGGGTGAACGAAGGAGCTACGGCCATGGTAAGCCCTACTGCATCCATCCATTGTGCCTCCGGGCTGCAATACGAGATTTGCACTAGGTCAAAACGCTGGACCATGATCCCCCAGTGACGCAGGCCGCCTTTGACAGGTATGTCGTGCACCATCCCTGTCTTTCGGGCTGCCGCTCATGCTCGTCAGCATCACGCAGTCGGTCAGGAATGCGATTTTGGCGGGTATTCACCCCAAGATGATCGCCAAGGGCTCGTCGGGCTCTTACTTTGCTCGTGCAAAGGTGGACGGCAGGGTTCAGACCGTCGCGTCAGTGTTTATCTGCCGCATTCCAAGTAACTCTTGTTAAGCCCCACGCAGGGTGTTTAAACCCAAAGACGAAGAGCCATATGGTCGTCTTAACCCCAAGGTAAGCGTTCTGCGGTATGTCTTTTGTCGTGAATTCACTGTGGTACAGACTACGAAATGGCTGCATCGTCAATTTCGTTGGATCATTCCGTTTGGGCGGTCTTGTCTCATTCCAAATTTGAGGTGATTGTTGGCATTCATTTCAACCTCCAGATAGCTGACGTGGAACGTCGTTTATCTGTCAGTTACATATCAGAAGCGGCTGCCTCGTTGCTTGATGAACGCCTTTCACTTAACGTCGTCCCACGCACCCAGCTAGTGTCACTTGCCAGTCAGGTTCGTGCGAATCACCTTCCCGAAGTGATCCAGAGATTCACGTCTCATCAGGCATTTTTCTATGATTGGCTTGATAGAAATGCGGCCAAGAAGGGTAAACCATTGCCGGAGAAGATAGGCAGTATGCAGCTGTTCATGCATGGATACTCTGGCAAGTAGCTTTCTTTCCCATAAGCACCAAACACTGACTCGTTTGCCATCTCTATGCAGATGCGTCGGACTTTTTGCGCATGCACCCGTGGCCCGGCCGTTCACTAGCTGATACCTTTGACGATTCACCTCACAGAAAGGGGCTATCGACGAAGAAGTTCTTCTCCGCATTGAAGATCATCTGCGGAAGGACGGGCGACGAGGAGCTGGATGAGGAAGACCCGGAGGAAGAACGAGTTTTATTCGATGTCACTGAGGAGAGCGATTCTGGCCGCCCATTCTATTGGTCGAAAGTTCTTCAACAGAGCTTCAGAGAAGAGCTCGAAAAGTAAGCCTTTGTTTGAGCGAGCAAAAGTTCCGCGTGTTCACGACTTTATTCTCGAAAGACTCGTGATATTAGGTACTTTTAGTCGGCTTTTAGTTTGATGCAGCATCTGACCACTATTCAGATTATCTAATGCTCAATACCGATCGAGGAGCGGACAATTACATGATCAAATATTGCGAAGGTGACCACGAGAAGTCCCTGATTGATGTGGCTCCCCAGCCATCGAAACGGCCGCAAATGTCTCTTATGAACGAGCTTCGACTCTCGGACACTTCTGCATCATCCCAGCCCACAGTTACTTTTGCACATGCGATCCCGCCGTCTCAGACCCCGTCATCGTCGACCTGTCCGCATGACTATACCCGCCAACCGCACATCCACATTGCCGCTATCGATAACTCACTTTCATTCCCTCATGAACACCCGCAAGGATGGCGTTCGTACACTTACGGATGGCTTTATCTTCCCGTGAGTGTGATTGGTCGACCATTTAGCGAGAAGACACGGCAACACTTTTTGCCGCTCCTAACCAGCAAGTCCTGGTGGGAAGAAACGACATTTCAGCTACGGAAATTATTCGCTGTAGATCCAGATTTCCATCCCAAGATGTTCAAGGTGAGTGTCTGTTCAGGACCCTGATATATGTTACCTGAGTTTGTGTCATCAGAGACAACTGGCCGTCATCAAAGGACAGGCTTACAACATCGTCCAGTCTTTGAAGCACGCGGTTAGTACTAGTTCATATGGCTACCGGGTGATTGATTGACTAGACCTTCGTATACCTTAGGATGAAGGTTTGCTGCATTCTTGTTGTGTTGCACGATTACTCAGTGATCTCCAGGCCCATTGGAGTTAACTCGGCGGACCAAACAACTCGTTTGGGATGATGAGACTGAAGTCATGGAAGAAATGACGCGCCCTCCAGGCGTAGGACCCCTCAGTGCCTCTCCTCGCCCATCAATTAGTTCCGTACCCCTTCCCCGTCGGACGCGTAGTCGTAGTCATTCAAGCGAATTTCCTCCTCCAGTGCGCCGGTGTTCATCTGAGGCGCACCGGCCGGTACCGTTTTCCGCGAAATTTCAGAAAGTCCATCCTGGTACTACGGGAGTTACCGTACTCGAACACCTCGAGAAGTTGGACGCGGTTGAAGCTGGTCTACAGAGACTTGGCGTCGACGAACCCCTGATTGAAGACGAAGACGAAGAGGTGGACGTGGGTGAATCGTCCACGGCGAGGGAACAATCATCCCTTCTTATGCCAACGGAAGGCAGGGAAACAGCTTTTCTGGACGTACCTATGTCAGCGCCGCTTTCACCTGCAAGTCCCGATGGGGTAACATCGTTGCCTGGTGACCAGTCGCTTGCGAGTTCCATGACAGAGGAGGATTTGACAGCCATGTCTAAATCGATGTCGCATGTCGAATCTCCCATGGCAAGGCATGTGAGATGGAATAGCCACGCAGCACATTCGAGACAACAGCTCGATACCACCCTGGAGTGGATGGCGGCAGACGAGGCGGAGCAGCGCAAACGCACTGTTATCATCGAGGTTAGTGTTTCAACATTGCCGCACCACTAGCAGATATTTGACACCTTCTCCCAGCGCCTCGAGACGGTCTCAGCGAAGCCACTGTTAAGCTGTTGGTAGTGTTTTTAATCTGAGTGACTTTGGGTATCTGGGGTGGAGGGTAAATAGAGTAGACTAATGAACGAGCTGTCTTAGACAAGGTTATTAAACTAGTCTACACCGTGGACTGAGCGTCTTGACTGTTACATCTCATGTCTACCTTGGTCTCTCCCCTTGTTCTCAACGTACACACGCCAACTTCGTCTTTTGCCATCGTGCATTCTTGTCAGTAGGTGGCCCATTTCTCACTGATGCCATGCACTCAGTTCCTAGGATACAGTAAAGGACGAGTCATTGCGGCAACTTTGTGATAAGCTGACTCGGAAATGCGCTACAGAGTTTCAAGGGCAGCGGGTTCAATCAGGATGGATCAGATATGTCTGGAACGACACCACCTGGAATCTTGATGACGGTAACGCTGCCCCTCATTCGTCCTGGTCTCTTACCAAGGGAATAACCACTACACCCAGACAGCGACTACACCATCTTCGGTTGGCGGAGCTCCCCGAACACGACTTCGACCCAAGTTGCATCTGACTCGAACGTGTCCGTTACGTTGCACGTCCACGATCCCGCAGGTCACCTTCCAGATCCGCCTTCCTACCGAAATCCGTCCTTTTACCTGTTCCACGCCACGCGTGCGGCGTCGCCTCAGGCCTATTCGCAATGTCATATCAAGGACAGGCCAGCGCGACATGTAACCGGAGGCGAGTCCAGCGCTGCAAAGCACAGGAAGGAGTTTGAAAAGTTTCACAATGAAAACGGTGTGAGGACCGTCATGGGTTCGATCGGTCCCGTCCAAAACGGTATGCCCCCGATTCGCTGTTGCAATCCACGCCGAGGTTGACTTTGTCGGACATCAAGTACGAATGCTCCTCAAAAGTGGTTATCGTCATGTGTACATTTCGAGAAAGTTTGCTCTGAAACACGGATTTATACCTGCCGACGCTGCGCCTGGACTTTACGGCTATGGAGGGCTGGTCAATCTGGGGAAATGGCCCATCACACTGGTGCCGGCAGCCACGCCCACCTCAGAAGGCGCAGCAGCAAATACGAATGACCATTCACAACCGCCACCCAAGCCCAAGAGCGTTTCCATACCCGTCTACCTCTCAGAGGAACCTCACTTTGATGTCGTCCTCGGGCGCTCCTTTTTCGAGCGCCGACAGATACGGACGTCGTCGATTGATCAGACCGAGGTGGTCTGCATGGATACGGGAGAGAAGATCGAATGTGAGTTGGTGGTGCTCAAGGACGGGAGGGGGGATATCGTGATCGTAACTTGACACCACTCAAGAACCAAAGTCGTGTCGTGCAGGTCGCGACAAGGAATGACAGGAATCAATGACTTTTCTTTTCTCTTGTACTGGTCCGAATTCTCGGTAAGACTGCGATATCCTCTGTTGTGTTTGTCATGACAAAAGGTTAACCTGTATATCTCTATGTCGTATGGCAATTGTATACCACGTCATTCCCGTCATTTGGGGTGGGGCTGGATACTGACTTCAGTGTCTGCATCTGAGCAAGACAAAATCAGTACTATGACTCGGCCAAGTCCAAAGGCTCTCGTACCAAAGGTGGTGATGCCGTTGGCAGCAAAGTTGTTCGAGCGCATCGACTGAGCAAGGGTGATCGGCATGGAGGCGGTAAAGCCCTAGGAGGTGGATTTAGGATCGATCGGAAAACGAGGACGAACGATGCACCATAATAACCTCTCCGAGGTCGTGCACGATACTGCCACCGCCCTCGACGACCTGATTCTTGAACTTTCTGTACGAATCCAAGTCGTCAAATGTGAGCGTGAACCCTGTGCCAGAGGGGTCATGCTCCCAAAAATCCTACGGAATGTGAAAATGGAGCACCTACTTTGGGACATGGCGATGGGGATGACGGAAAGAAAGGGGGTGGATTAGGATTTATAGGCTATTTATTCTTTCAAATCCGCAGTCCGAGTCCAAATACAGCCGTCTCGGTCAAGGTACTGGGCTCGGAATATGTGAGCCCGAGCAAAGCCGGAGCCTTGTCGGTCACTCGTAACATGCTCAACGAGCCCAATCCAAAATCTCCACCACGCAGCCCCGGCAACCCTGAACGACTCAGATGTCAAGATCAAACAATTGTATACAATCTCGGACGACATACGTACAATCTCTCGGCGTGACAGGGTTTTCTGCACGGGCTGACCGGGGGGGGGACAGGATCCGTGATGGTCTTATCGTCGAACAAAAGAAACTCAATTGATTTAGTGTGTTGGCATCATCTTGGCTGGGGACACGCCATCAGTTTCCGACATCGCTTGTTGGGCGGGGAGGCTTGCCCGTTGTGATGGAGGGGCTTTCTGATTACACAGCGCAGAGATATTTTTTGAACAAAATCTATATCATGATATGATCCGGATTCGTCGGCGGCAGGGAAACATGAACGTGTGCGATCGAAACTGGTACACCTTCGCGACCGAGGTAAGCATACTTTTTTATCTAATTTCGATAACCCTATGGCGAGTGCTCGAGGCATTCAAGTGTTGTCAATAACTTTGACAATGTGGTATTACTTTGGCAGGCCGCCTGTCATTGCCAAATATTATATACGAGACACTTTGTTCCCGCAGTTTGTGCTATTGAAGGTCGCTAAGTATGTACAGGCCGAGACGAGAGCAACAACAATTTAAATTCAACGATGAGTCCATACATTGGCCGTGGCAGCCACGACCTCATCGGTGCCGGTGAACTACCAAGCATCGTGCGACAGCATGCAAAACTTCCATCACTTCCTGCAGACTTCAACAGGGTAATGTTTTCCAGTCCCTGTATTTTATTCTCACTCGGTTTGAATCCTCTGCTGCATGGCACCAGCTTACTAGTTACACAGCGCGTGTTTACACGGAAGCGGTATGTACTTAGTATAACAATACCATAGCCATAAAGTCCAGATGCAGCGTCGGCAAGCATAAATCTATGATACAGAGCAAACTTTCGAAATCTTTGACTCGGATTCAGTGGATCATCATCAGTTACGGTGTCCATACATTAGCCGAAACCACGACCACACCGTCCATCAGATTGGAGCATCATCAATGAATGATACGCCGGTATATTACAGTAACACTAGAATTTAGAGTAGCATCGAACATTACCGAGAAACGGAAGGGATGGATAAACGATTGAACTGAATGAATGTGACAAGACTGAACTGCAAATAGCAGTAGCAAGACAAAATTGGACAATTAGGTGTCGGTGATGTGAACTGCCGTATCATATCCGGGAGGAGGATTAGATTCGCTCGTATCTCCAAACAACGACCACCCCTGGGCTGTGGCTGAGAACCTAGTGTTGGGCTGTGGAACCTGCTCTCCTGGTGCACCGGGGAGAGGTCTTGGTCCTGACGCCTGCCCCAAAAAGAATTGTTTACAGAAATTGAAGTCTCATTATGCGTTTACGCACCTCATTCAGGAACGTGCCAGAGGGATTTGCGTCTTCTGGCTCAATGCTGGATCGGAGCGGGTTGGATTCCAGCTGAGTGTTAATCTGTGCGACACCGCTGCTATCCGGCCGCTGATGAAGCATCCCGACGGTTGCCATCGGTTGGAAAGAGGGGTTGTACGAAGGCGTGTTCCGGCCGCTCCATGCATCCAACGACGGGGCAATGCCAGTTGCGGACATCGTGTGCGTCTCGGGGGATTGACGCCACGAATCATAAAATTTATGTGGATAAGCTAATGCAGCTCTCCAGCGCAAGTAGAAAAACAAGGCGGCGGCAGCTGCCATAACAGCAACCGCCCCTTCGACGACCAGTCCAGCAATGGCTCCTGAGCTGAGGGTACTTGAGATAAGGTTAGATGACCACTTCAATTGCATGCCACTCATCACATACTTTAGCGAAGCAAAGTTTCTGTTTTGACAATGTAACGTGTCAACGAAAGGAATGGATAATTATCAATTTGAGTATACCTTGCGGGAGGACAAATAGTGTTATTTGTAAGATCAGAAGAGCTAGCAGACATAGTTTTGTCAACGAGACCAGAAAGGCATCAAAAACATACTTTGCCACAGTCCATAGTTGGGCATGATCAATGGATAGATATTGTCCGCTTTGGTCAGGAAGGTTGGAGAGAACAATTTGGTGGGTACCTGGGCCGAGATTATCCGCATGGTAAATCGTAGTACCATAGCTTGTCGGGTAAGCGTTTGATGCGTTGTACTGCACACTCTGATCACCATCTAATTGAACGGAATATGGACCACTGGAAGGTCCCGCAGTCCCAAATATTGTCACAGCCTCTCCTGTTAGGACCGTCAGCCTGAAACATGGCGACCTGTGAAATAATGAACATGCCCTCCAACATGCTTAATTAGTTGCACATGACATTCCATAGGAAAGAAACATACTGTAAATGTGAACGAAACAGCCGCATTAGATGTCTCTGTGACACTGAGGAAGTCAGCTCATGAAATTCACTCAGCCACGATCACCTACTGGCCAGTGCCATTGTTAAACAAACGGAGGTCTATGTTGCCGTTGGAAGGCGACGTTGTCTGCCATGCAGACTGGTACTGAAAACGAGAATCCCAGTCCTGGACCAGCTCAGGAACCAACTCATCATCCCCACTCCCGACTTCGGATTGCCACACGATCTACGGGTTACTAGTGTCAGATGATACAGCACAGAGTTTGCAGTCCGCTGACCATATCAATGTCTACATAGAGGCCACTGGCACCGTCCGTGTTTGTCAAGGTCACAGTATGCGTTCCCTGGCTGACGGTCGTACTGAAGAGCACCTGCTGGAATGCGTTACCAGAGCCATTGAAACTGGCTTGGCTGCCACTGTCTACTCGAACGGAGTAGATCCCATGGTTTCCTCTATTGGCACCATATATCCACAAGGTTGTTCCATTGAACTTGAACGTCGCCGTCCCGTCTGCTGCATTGTTCTTCTGGAAGGTACCCAAGTAATACCTATTCAAGGGAGTCATGATCGAAGCCAACCAACACAATTTGAGCACTCACTCGACGGCACTGCCGTCGTCTGCGGATGTTCCTGGAAGCCATGTCGGATCATATGAGATGAGAGGCGACTTGTCATCTATTACTGTAGTGATCAGAGACATTCTTCAGTCGGGAGGGTGTCTCTATAATATAGGCCTTGGGGGAAGGGGGGAAGGGGGGATTGATGTTGACGAGAACGGAGGTTGTTTGCTGGCTTCAGCATATCAAGGTGGAATAAATTTCATCCAAGGCACTGCTGAGAAAATAAGTAACCGGAATGATTGTCCTGATTTCTCAGGATCACTTCCGTCAGCCTGGTACAGTCAACTCTGTAATAACCCATACCCGTCGGGAACAGCCTGGCCCAGTGGGTTATCAGGGAGTATGAGTTATGAGTGAGACGGACTAGTGACAAAAACGACTTGGGAAGTCAAAAAAGCCATGGGTTATCAAGGAGTATGGGTTATTTGGGGCATGGCCGCATGGGTTATTACAGAGTCGACTATAATAGCGTTTTTGGTGGGTTTTCAGTGTTTCACAGATCGGACGAGTGCGCTGAGGTTGACTAAGCGATGGCTCTGTTTCGAGAGCGCACAATTGTGATTCGTTGCCTAACTAGTCGATTCATTTAGTATTGCAACAGCCATCCTGTCAATCTCGGAGCGGTCGGAGGGTGACAATATTTGTAGTCAATACCGTGGACTCGGAGGAGCAACTGGCACATGCATCGATGTACTATGTACATCATCGAAATTCGAAACACATGATTTCCATAGTAACGGCGCCTGCATTGCCGCAGTTCACTGATATGAGCATGCTGCACCGTGCTAGAAATAATTCTGACTACATGTACACGCATGATATAAATACTTGAGTATATACTAAAGTGCAATAGCATCAAGCTTTTGATGGGATTCATGCTATGATAGATGGAAAAATGAGTGTTATTCGAGGACGTGGGCATGTATACCAACCGGATGACAGGATATTACATAAAAAAACTCGTGGGTTATGGCAAGAGTATGGCTTATGGGGTTATTACAGAGTCAGCAGCATTGTTCACTGCTGTATCATATCTGGGCGAGGAAGTGGATTCGACTGTGCCTTCAAACGTCGGCTGAACCCTTAGGCCTTAGAGTTGGGCTGTGGCACCTGCTCTCGAGAAGAAGCACCCATTCAGGACCGTGCCAGCAAAATCCTCTACAACACTTCAGATGTTACTACCCTTCAATCGATGAAGTCTTCGTCTCAATTTAAATCAAACTTGCGTGGGCACCATTGTTGGATTGGTCGTTGAGGTGTGGTGGCAGGCGTGACTGCCGCCCCCGCCTTGATCGTGGTGGAAAGCATCCCCGTCCTTTGAGTACCGCAGCTGCGGCTGCGACCGGCATGGCGCCGTGTTGGATTCAAGGAGCAACTCAAACTCTCCCCGAAACAACACCTCCGTCTAACTGTCGGGAGGTCATACCAGCAGTCAGGAGTGGGGTCATACGGAATAACGTGGTCTCCCTGGCGAAAAGGGATTACTATTGTTCTGAATGGATAAGCCTCAAAAGCATACTTTACCACAGTCCACAGTAGGGCATATCTTGATCAGGGAGGTTAGTGAGATTGATTTGATGGGTACCGAGTCAAATTTATTACCAGAAAATATGCCTGTTGGAAGGTCCCAAAGTCCAACCTTCAGCTTGAAGCATAGCGACGTGTAAAGTAATGAAGTAATGTTACAACTTCAAATGCGGAAATTTAAGCATGCCCTATACTTACTCGAATTAGTCACAGGTGCAGCGGCGCGTTAGGAAAGGCAGACATACTGTAAATGTGCATGTAAATGCATGTGTCTGTGATGCTGCGAGGACGTCAGCTCATTGAACCAAGGTCACTTACTGCCAGCACGCTATGAGAGCCAGGGCTAGCCAGGAACCAATTCGTCAACTGCACTTCTAATTGTATTTGCCAGAAAGACTTGTTGCTGTTAAATCCGTTTAAGCCGGTGCGAGCGTTAAACGTTAATCGCTGGACGATCCCTTGGCTGATTCGACTGAAGCTTAGTACCATATATCCACAAGGATGTTCCCCCGAACTTGAATGCGGCCGTTTGTTACATTGTTCCTCTGGTTAAAGGTACCCAAGTAAGGCATCATGATCGAAGCCAACCAACAAAACTACATCACTCACTTATTGGTCTGCCATCTGGACATGTGCAAAGATACCAGGTGACTTATCGTTAACCACGCGTACCAGGGTCGAGTGAGCGGCTGCTGTTTAGACAATAGTTATGACCGATATGACCACCATGTTCTTGTTTCTCAGGATCACTTCCGTCGGGTGTCACACATCAAATCTCAGATCTCAGAAGCGAGCAACCACATCATGATTTGGGCAACATGATCACACTTGAACCGCATTTCCATCCAACGGCCTAATCAACCCGTCTTAGCAACGCGCCAGCCTCACCTACGAAGGAGGCGCCCCGCCACGGGCCTCTTGTTGACCAGGACCTGTATATTATCTGTAGTTGTGTATATTTCTCGCGCTATATCACGTACCTCCACGCTCTCCACGCTCTCCACCTCGCCCTCGACCGCGACCACGTCCCCTACCATGACCACGATATTCACCATCGCCATTTCGCCGTTCGCCCTCCGGGCGACCACCACGATAAGCTGAGATAAGGTTATCGAAAGACAGTCATAAAGTTGAAAGTAAGTGTATTTACCACGATCACCACCCCGATTGCCACCCCGGAAGCCACCCCCACCCCGCTCTCCTCCCCGGTGGAAGCCTGTCCGGTCACCGCGGAAACCTCCGCGCATGCCACCACGTTCACCACGATGGCCTCTACCACGTCCGCGAGCCCCACGGGGTGCTTGCGTAAATCCGTCATTTTCCGTCTGGGGTGCAGGGGCAGAATCATCACCATTCACGAGCGGAGCCGATGAAGGCAGATTCACTTCAATCGTCTGCACAGCAGGTGTCGCCGACCCAGACGGTGCAAAGCTTGCTTGGAGGTTCGCGATCGGAGGAAGCCCACCCTCTTCATCTGCCTCTGCCCAATCAATTGGTTGAGTAGAGGTCTATGTAACCAGTTAATTCATGTGACACGCGCAAAAAATTAAATTAAATTCCTGACCTCGACAGGTTCAATAGAGATGTTTTCGGTAGCCTCAGCTTGAGGTTGGTCCTCTGAAGCACCGTTAAGGTCCACGTCAGGTTTTTCTATCCATTCGGCATTGTTTTCAGATGAGGTTGTCTCCAACTCGCTCGCTTGCATAAAATGGAAGCTACTGGAGGCATTCAAAGAACCAGGAATACCTGCTACAGGCTCATCCACGGGGGCATCCTCGGTTTCAACGGGTTCCGGTTCTGGTTCGGTTGGCAAAGGAGTAGGCTCACGCGGTGGATTGAGGAATGACTGGACGATATTCAACAATCGGCTGACTAGAGCAAAAGTTAACTAGTTTTGCGACTAGAGAATGCAAACAACTTACACGACACGCCATTGAGGTCGCCCTCACCAGACAAGAGGCCGGAAAGAACGGTATTTTTGGTATCATTATCTTCACCTAAAAGGGCATCGCACGCTGTGAAGATTGCTGAGCCTTCGTTGTCATCAAAGTCAAGCGCCACAGGGGGAACATCCCCGGCTGCAAGCATGGAACGGAGACGAAGCAGTGTCAGTATCGAGGAGGTCTTTGAAACATAAGATGCCTATAAAGATGTAAAACAATGTGAAATACAAGACCCATGAATGTTGTAAGGTCTTGCCTGGGTGGAGGAGACAGCGTCTTGCATTTTGCGAGACTCTACGCGTTCCATTTCTGCACGCTTGAATGCTTGGTCACGAGACACCTCAGCTTCGTGCACCTAAGAGTGTGCATACATGGCGGTGGGTAGTCGTGCGATATAAACATGCATACCTCTACAGATTTCTTGACCTCTTCAAGATCTTTCTGGGCAGCTTCGAGATAGGGAAGAGTTTTGAGAGACCGCTTTTGGTCGTCGTTGAGTTTTTCGTTGTCGGTTGCTGCATAGCTTGCGATGCGAGACTGTCACGAGATCGGCCGCGTCAACGCGCAAGCTGTCGGAGAGAATGGAGGAAACGAACGATTTTCTTGTTCAGAGCGCGCATACGCTTCTGCAGGAGTTCGACGACGGGACTGGACTTGGGAGTGGGGTCGTCGTGGGTAGCTTCGGAGGCGGCCGGAAAATCGGGAACAAGGTTGTTCTCCTTGCAATCGGTATCATTCTCGTTGGGAGCCTTGTCGGGAGGAGCAGCAGAGGGAGCATCAGGAAGGGTGACCGAGCCTTCTGCAGGGGAGCCCGGGGTTTTGCTCTTTGTGCCAGTTTTGCGCTTTTTTCTCTGGGATTTGGACGGAGCGACGGGCGGGAGAGCACCGGGGATGAGGCGAGCAGCAGCAGCAGCGAGTTCAGCCATGGGGAGGAGGAGGAGGTTGTCAAAAGACTGAGAGACGTGGCGAGGGCAATTTGAACGGGGCAGAGCCAAAATTCCCACGAGTGCTGTCTCCCATCGTCATGGCCAACGACGTCGAGCTCGTCCGACACGCTGATCTCTCATTCGTCGACGGCAACGTCGCCGTCGTCGCCGGGTCCGAGTACTTTCTCGTCCACCGCGGCATCCTCGTGCGGCACTCTGAGGTGCTCGAGCGCCTCATCGACGGCATGGACGCCACCCCAGCGATCGAGGGTCGTCCCGTGCTCCTCCTCCCTGACTCATCGCGCAGCATCGCCTACCTTCTCCAGGCTCTCTATGACGGCATGTCTGTATAATATTTACTCCATTTCACCCGTGCACTTTGACATTATCCAGCTCCTTTCTGACGTACGACGAGCCGGGCTTCACCGTCGTCGCCGCTCTCCTCCGCGTCCTCACCGCCTACAAGATACACCACATCCGCCAAGACATCCTCCACGTGCTCTCGTCCTGTTGGCCCACATCCCTCTCCCAGTGGGAATCCCGTGAATGCAGCATAACATCCCCCGACGGCGTATACACACCACGCCCCAGTCTGCCCCATCCTGTGTCGGTACTCCCTTGCCCCCACAGCCATTGACTCACTGCCGTTCTCAACCCCAGAGAGGTCATCAAGTTGGCGAGAGACATCAATGTCACCTTCCTCTTGCCCTCTGCCATGTACGATCTTTCTCGCTCTGCCCCTAGTGACGCCGCGTTAGGTGTCTTCAATGCGCAGCTCGGCGAATACGTCCGTCTCGACGAGGCCGACCTCCTGTGTGTTCTCCGTGGACGCGAACATGCCGCACGCTTTTTCTCCACCTTCATCGTGAATGAACTCGAAGGAAGGGCTCCCTCTCCCTGGTGTCTTCGCCGCAACGAACCATGTCCCCTAGCAAAGCGTGCTTGCCAAATAGCCTTCGAGACCGTTACGTTTGAACTCCTTCGCGACATCAACGGGATCATCAGCCACCGCACTTCCGATCCGTTGTATGCAATGTCCGACGCCGAGGCGATGCAAACTAGGGAAACCCTCCCAGAAGACAGCCCTTCTCCCACGCGAACATGCGAAGTATGCCGCGCCGAATTTTTCTCCGTAGTCCGTTTAGCAAAGGATGATTTCTGGCGGAAACTCCCTCTCTGGTTCGGCGTAGATGTACCAAAGTGGGGCTGATCGTTGTTTTCATCACACTGTATGACTTGCGCTTGCATGATGATTCATGTATTCGATGTGGTATAGAACGACGCGTGTTTTGATGTGTGTCACCGGCGCGACGGGTCCCTTTTGCCTTGCCTGCAACCGGTGAGCTTCCGTCGTCCCATAACAAGCTCAGATAGCCAGCCCCACCAAATCGTCACATGGAATTGGAGAGCCAGCAATTTTCTTCTGAACCAGAACTATCGTCTGACTTGGATAGAGAATCGACTAGGACCGAAAGCGACCAGGAAAATGACCGCCTTGATACCAGGGAGTACGTCCAATTTTATTCTTTTGAACGCATATATTCTAGCCCCTATGGTGGCAGCGAAGCAATAGCACTCATTGAGCGTTTTACGCTCGACATTCTGGAGCAAATTGCGGCATCGCTCAGAAACTCTTCGCGAGATCTGGGAGCTGTCGTTCCAACAAAATCGCATCGGCGGTCCGATGGCAAGATTGAGATCCAAATCGCAGATAGGCGAAAAGATAAACCTGGAGGGTGAATTCGTATTTTCCTAGTCTTTGCACTGGTGAACACGCATAGCATAGATGTGGCTCTCGAGTCCTTCGCTTCCCTGCTCAGGGCAAGAGCCCGAGCGCACAGTCCATCGGTATGCAAAAGAGCGTTCCGTCCATGTCGAGCACCTGGCATACGAGCCCACTCACCAGCCCAGCTTTTACGAGTGATGGATTGTGCTCACGAGGCCCTCCTCCAAGATATCTCGCTAACAAAACGGTAGGAGGCAGTCTCCCTAGAGCTCAGGTAATGAACTCCAAGACCCAGTGATCTATTCTACAAAGACGTCACGCTGTTCAAATCGCAAAAGATGGTGGACAAGGTAATCATTAGCGATCAGCTCTGATGACATCTGACCTAGGACAGCTCGTGGACGACCTTGCGGCAACTTTGCAGCTCGATAGAGCGGATTTGAACATAGTGATTATTCTGCCACTAACCGCCTTCTGTGGCTGAAATGATGCTTGCAGCGCGCAACCTCAAAGGGCCTCGTCTCCGGTAGTGGTTTGATTATATATTTGCTAGACGGACAGGTTCTGCGGATAGGTGATTCCGAGGTATGTGTAGCCATTCGCTCGTACATATGATCATGTCCAGCGCTGTGGTTAGGGCACATTGATTCCAGCTGGAGAAGACATTGAACGGTTTGAAGTCACGTCCGATGTTAGTTGGGTTCTTGTGGTGGAAAAAGAGGTAGCCTGCTATTTCATCGAGCAGGACTGCTTTTGACGTGGTTTACATATCTAGGCAGTTTTTCAAACTTTATGCCGCCTACAATTCACCAGGTACCCGGGGTTACCTGGGTGTGGGTTAATTATCACTGTAAAAAGCTATATTTATCCTTGTAGATTCTGCTCACTTGGCCTTGCAGGGCAAAGGATATCCAGATATTTCCACCCGACAACTCGTGAAAACATTATCAGATAACTTACCGGACGAGTGAGTAGCCAAGATTATCCTCGTAGACATCTTACATAAATGGCCTTTCAGCATACCAATAATAGGACTGGTCGACGGCGACGCATATGGTCTGGACATCCTTTCAGTTTATAGAATCGGCAGTCAGAATCTGCGACACGAGAATGAAAAACTCGCTGCCCACCGCATTCAGTGGCTTGGTATCAGGGCCACGGACCTCGCAGAGTATGGTAAAGCTAGGCCATGATTTCATTTCTTGAACGTTGTTCACAGCCTAGACATTCATCTGGATACGTTGATTCCTATAACGAAGCATGACGAAAAAAAAGTAAGTCGTTAGCGTTCAGTTGTCATCGCTGTCGCCAAGCCGACCTTACCTCAGGCCCGAGGAATGCTGCAACTGCACGGAAATACATTGCCTATAGAATGGAGGCAGGATCTGTGATATTTCAAGCTGCATTTTTATTCATATTTCCCCCTCTAGGAAAGAACTCATGCGTATTTTGCACACCAGAAGGAAGGCAGAAATCGAGGTTTTGACTAGCGGCGGGAGTAGATCAGGAAGTCAAGTTGCCGAAGAGCTCAGTGGGACGTCTTGTCTCGTGCATTACCTTTGCCACAGGATCCTTCATTTTGTAGAGATGTCAACGTAGCAAACTAAAGTAAATAGCCTAACATTACACCTCAACAAACTACCACGATGGCGCATGAAATGGTCGGATGGCTCGACGAGCACGAAAAGTTTAAACTGCCCGACTTAGAGCCCATCCCATCGTATTTCTCCATACCCCGGTTGGACGACAAACCCCAAGATCCAATCGTCCATACCATACAGCCCCTTCCTCGACATGGAATACCATCGCACGACTCGCCAGTTTCAGCGTCGTCTCCGTCACCGTCTCATGATAAAGTATCTCCAGACACGTCAATACCGGTCTCGAAGCCTGTGCTTACTCCGCTGTGGAACGAGGCGCTGATCCTTCACCCTCAAGACATCGTGCGTGTGCCTCTCGTCATAGTTCGTGGAGTAATTTAGTCTACACGATAGGATCGCTCCATGTCTTGGGATCCAAATCCTCCTCTTAACAGTCGAAACTCTCCATTCCTGACCGAACAACATTCCAGCGTCCTGGGTTCCTTGCAGAACTGGTCAGTCGTTAGTGATATATTCCAGAAAGCAAGACAATCGAGGAATCTGCGCCGGTGACGGTCATTTAGGACCCAGCATATTGCAAACGCCAAATCCACGAAAGTCCACCGAATCATGGACAGCAATTTGTTTAGTTCCCTCCATCTGGTCGTACTGGGAACGTCCTCGCCTTTGTATGTGTGGAACATGGATTCGCAATCGTTCGTCCAAGCCGTGTCAGAGGCATTAGAACTATTGGTAGATGCTTCGTACAACCAGATGCCGCGCAGGTTCGTAATCTCCGAGTTCCGCGTATCTTGTTGTAACATTCCCGAAGTATCCTACAGCGTTTTCTTGACTTGGGTACTCTTGTACGTCGGCTAGAACAACTGATTCAAGAGCTTCGTCGGAGGTAAGAACGTCATTCATGCTGTCTACGATTCAGAAATGCAAAGTTTGAGAATCGAGACAAGGTCGTATTAATACCACTGTGCATGCCTTTGCGCACGGTCTTTCGTCTGTCCTAATGTTTATTCGAAACCGTTTGTCCCGCGGACCGCTTTGTCACGCTGCAGGCCATTCGGGCAATGGCCTTGCCACGGTGTGGCTTTACTATGCTGAGTTGGAACAAGTTGTCATTTCTCTTGCCTCGATGTGTTCTAGGGTACGTGATGGCTGGTTCGATCTGCTCAGTTGGCACACCATCGTTCTCATTTAGAAACTAGAACATAGACATTACACCAGACAGGTTTTCCGAGATTCCGAACTCTCCGGTCGACTTGTTGTCCCTGGTCTATGAAACCTTTGAAATGCACGTCGAACGTCGCTCTTCTCGCGAAATCACGGCTATCATGGCATACATCTTGACAGTCTCGTCCAAACCATACATCCATGCTATGTGCAGGCTGTTGGCTTATGGGGAGGCTCGCCAAGTGCATACCACCACCATTGATAGAAATCCGGTCATGGATCTTACATCTCATTTTGATGGCGATGATGCAGAGGCTCTTTGGCGCGCTGAAGAAAACGACATCGATGCAGACGGTCCATTTCCGAAATTCGTTCCCGAAAATTTGGAAAGCATACTCCCACCAGCCCATAAATCATTGAAGCTACTCGAGGCTGCCAAGCCCGATCATCCTATTTTTTCTACGGAGCTCCCTACAAAGGAAATCTCGTGGATTTGGACAGAAGAAAATATAAAAAACTTGTGGAATGGCGTTGAGGTCGACGACAGCCCAACAAAATCATCGCAATCTCCTCCATATAACTCACGAACGGAACGGATACCCAATAATGATGATGATCCAGTTGCGGAGTTCAGAGTTTTCGATTTGGAACCAGGGTCTATTTCATCGTCAGAACCCGACTCTGAATCTATCCTTGACAGATTCTTGGTCAACTTTCCGAATGTATTACCAAATATCACGCCGAGTCCCACTCTCCTATGTGAAGTTATGTTTAGGCCTCTCCAGGATCATGCTACATCCCTCGCCCGTGCACTCTTGGCGGTATTTCTTGACCGGTCTTCCTTCCTTTGCATCGATGCCCACCTCGAATTACTTCGGTCCCATATGTTGCTCACATCTCATTCGTTCAAGTTGCGGCTCTCTGCTGCTTTATTTTCGGACGCAGAAGATAGAGCGAGTCAGAGTGTGCAATTATACAATCTTTTGCGATACAAGTCGAAAGGCGCGGCCTTGCCTCACCAACGTCACACGAGCCGTTGGCCCGTCGGTTTGGCACCCCTCCTGGTGACCAGAGATTCGTGGCCTCCAGGTGGCTCGGAGCTCAGTTTCATCCTCCGCACCGTTATAGTCGACTCTC
>JBBPSN010000055.1:9343-29173 GCA_038093615.1 Austroboletus olivaceoglutinosus | reverse complement strand
TCTCCCTTGATTTAGCCGAACCGTCCAGTGGGAAGCTGGCTCTGGCATACCTTTTTCGGTTTCCACGTGCTCCAATTTCTCCTCTTTTTGGGCCGCTACGTTGGCTCCCTCAACGTGGCCGCTGCCCGCTTCGCCGCTTGGCTCGTCAAGGACGATGTCGTCGCCATCGACGACAGTTATCGCATATTTAATCTCGACGTTCGAGTGAGTCTTTTTGGTTTCCATTCCACGTGGATGTATTTGCTCCGCCGCCGGTAACTCATTTGCATAACAAACGGACGCCAAAAAAAAAAAGATGCTGCAACACACGACCGAGTGGGCTATTCCTTATGAACGCACCCAACGTTGTCTGCAAGACCTCCATTCCTGGCTCGCCAAGGAATTCGCGGAGCCCACCGGCCTACGACCCCACTTTCCGATCGAGATCCGCTTTTCGGACAGGGACGACATTTGGCTTAGTCCGAGCAACGGTCGACAGACGTGCTGGATCGGCATCGTGCAGTACAAGTGAGGGCAGCTCTCTCGTCATTTTGCGTGTCTGACGTTGGCGACAGACCGTATGGGCTAGAAGTACCGTACCGCGTGTTGTTTGAACGTTTCGAGGCTATCATGCTCCGGCATGGCGGGCGTCCCCACTGGGCCAAGGCGCATCCCCTCCGTCCGGACTCGCTCCGTGCGTTGTATCCCCGTTTTGACGACTTTGTGCGCGTTTTGGACGACGTGGACCCGAACGGCATGTTCCGTAACGAATACGTCCAGCGCCACATCTATGGTAAGGACAGTCCAGAGTTTGATGGCAGGGTGTTTAGACGCCACCAACAATGAGCCCGGTCCGTGTATTATTTTTTTCTCTCGTCCAGGGACGGAAACACGACGTTCCACCCTTTTTTTTTTTTTTTTTTTTTCATCCTATCTCATGCACGCATAACACAACGGGTCCACGTTTTTCACGAAAAATCATCTAGGCTAACGCCTCTTTATAGTCATATTTGTACTTGCACGTATGCTGTTTACAACCCTAGCTGTTGTTTAATCGATTCCCTCACCAAACGTTCGTATTCCTATACACGTATATAGTCACTTGCACGTTGTTCACCCTAAAAAGAATGGCGCACCGGTTTGTTATCGCGATAGAGCTTGCAACAATCGATGTTGGCGCCGCTCTCCAGGTTCGGTTCTACCACAACGATTGAGCGGATCGCCAAATGGCAGAAGACGGACGTACCGGCGAGCATGGAAATGACGCTGAGAAGGACCTTTTCGACGCTCTGGACGGGGCTCCAGCGTTCCGACGCCTGTTCGTACATGGTCGGGTCGTCTCCGGGGGTGTGCAGGATGGATATGCAGACGGTACCGTCTGGGTAGACTATAGACGCGTGAGGGGGGACGTCAAACACGACTCTGCTCGACCTTACTGTTGGGATGAAAGAGCGGGGGGTCGAATTTCATCTTGAACGGCGAGAGGGGGTAGTCCGATGGCTACGCTGGTGTGGGCGTGTGCGATCGCGGTACATTAGGGACGACGCACGAATGTGAGTTTGGCGACAAAGACGCCCCCGTCCTAGGGCGCGTCAGTCGGTGGGGGTGAAAAGGAGGAGGAGGAGACGGACGAATGGCGTGTCCTTGGGTCCGCATATCAGTGCTTCCCAGGTGAAAAAGTCGGATTCCGAGATTGGGCCTGGGGAGAGCGTCAGTGGACCGCCAGATATCGTGCGATGGGACGTACCTGCTGTAAACATGCCGTCCGGGGAGCCTAGGGTGGGGTCGAGTCTCGGTAGTATGGGAGAGAACGGGGGGACGCACCTCCCGATGTGAGTTGCTTGTACTCTGTCATTAATCGACGGAGTGCGGTGGCGGAACCTCTGGTGCTCATCTCCAAAAACGCAAACGCGTCATCACGACTGACATTTTTTTTCCCGACGACGAAAGAGCAATTACCCCTGAAAAAAACGGTTTTGAAAGGTCGTTTGGAGGGGAGAAGGGGCAACGTGGATCTAAACTAGGACAAACAACGGCTTCGGAGCGTCCCTTGGCGTGTGTAGCCCTGGCGAGCGTCCAAGCTTTGACGAGCAAGGTTTGCTCTTGGCCCCCTCCATTCTTCTTTATTTCGTCTCGTCTTCTAGGCCCATTTTCTTCCTTCTTTTTTTTCTTCTTCGCGCCCTACGGGACGGATCCTCGTCCATTCAATTCACCAGCCTATCCAGCGACGCACGTACCACCTACGGTTATTAAAAGACGCGACCCCCAAGCTCCTCCCGACGCTCGTTCTCTCGTTCTCACCCCACAACGCCTTGGCACTGATTGATTGCCCATGGACACCAGCGCACCGCCCTCTGTGACATGTCGTCGTATCTTATCTCGTAGGCGATAAGGCGCTCATTGGACAGCCCCCCCCCTTGAGATCATCATGTCTCAACGAACCACTTGGCCGTCCGGTGGGTAGACCAAATCCCGCCAACAATACCTCGTCGCTCCAACTGCGGCGAAAAGGCGATACGTCATCCCATGACCCGGCCGAGCTACAAAACGTGCGATCGTGTGTGTGATGGGTGGCAAGGTCGTGATCCTGGTCGTACCTCGTTTTGGCACGAGGCACAGCAATGCATGTACTACGGCTCGGTCGGCGAATGATGCATCTTGGTTCCGCAGGGACGACATGGCTTCTCTCGTTTGGGAGGCACAGCATTTACAGCTTGGCTAAAAGCCGACGAATGATGGATAGCGTCGTCACTACACCAGAATATTAAGCTACCGGTAATAATCCTGCCCGCCGCACCGTTGCCATGGAAGACGTGAAATGAACGGTAAGCATGCCATGTCCGTTCGTCCAACATTTTTTCTCAAGCATCATCCAGAACCAGACGTGGTACGACATTCATGGCCATCAACTGAGATGACCGTCCATTTAGTAAGAGGTTTTTAAAAAAAAAATCAGACCCGAATTCGCCGAGAACCCCATCATGCGTGACGTACCTCTTGAAAAAGCAATTTAGCCGCGTAGGGAATCGTCAGCGTCGCCATCTTTTTCGAACTTTTGCAATAAGAACACCACCCGTTGTAGCCCATCAAGCCACATTCTTGGCACGCGTTCACTTCGAACCTGTCAGACGAAATCATGAGCCGCTCGAGCAACAGCTGGGTCGCCCCGTAGCCAATGAGGCAGTCGCGCTCCATCTCTCCGAGCCGCAGGCCGCCTTCTCGTGATCGGCCTTCGGTGGGTTGCCGCGTCAATGTGGCACGGGGCCCCCTGCGTAAAAGAGAATACTAAGCCAAAAGCGGTGGCGCGGTCGGGGATAGGCCGTACCTTGCGCGAGCGTGCATCTTGTCCATGACCATGTGTTCTTAAGTGACCCGTGGAAAGGGGAGGAAAAAAAAAAGGTAATCAGTCGGTGGCACCTAGGTAATTAGATTTTTTTTTCTCACTCAGTTTCTGCAAAGAGAGCGCGATACGTATCGTTGGGTCACGCGTCACAAATGGAGAAAAAATGTCGTCGGCGTTACCTGGTAATAGATGGGGCCAAAGTAAACGTAGGCTTCTAATGATTCGCCGGTGATGCCGCTCGTGAGCATGTCTTTGCCAGCGTAATTGAAACCATGCTCGATCAAGATCCGAGACATGTCTTCAACCTAAAAGGGCCACCGTCAAGTCGGACCGAAGGGTATGAATATACGACGTACCTTGGACCCGCCAAATGCGGTTCCATATTGAAGTTTGCCACTCAAAACACCTGCCTAGAACCACCGCCACTGAGGATATAGCCAGGCGAAACAGAAAAAATAATCACCTTGCCAGCCAAGAGCTCAATCATCTTCCCCACCGTCATCCGAGAAGGGAACCCGTGGGGATTCATGATAGTGTCTAGAATACCCAGTCAGTTCCGATGACCTCGAGAGATGGTCCGAATCTGACCGGGGTTGATGCCCTGGTCATTAAACGGCATGTCTTCCTGATTCACGATCAACCCGCATACGCCCTTTTGACCATGCCGTGAAGAAAACTTGTCCCCCAGTTCCGGCCTCCGCGTCTGGCGGATCAGCACCTTGATCAAGGTCTGGTCGTTTTCGGTATCGCTTATCATCACTTTGTCAATGTACCCCGCGACCGGCGATTTGTAAGTCATGGGCGTATTCTTGTACGGGACCGTGGCGGCTTGTCCGGTGAACGTGTTGTCGTTGGCGTTCGTTGGAGTCTGCTTATTCATGTAGACGTCACCCGGGTCGACTCTCTCACCGACGCCGGCGAGACCATCCAGTTGGACGATGTCAAATTTTTTTTGGATCGCGCCATTCTCGTCCACTGGGGCGTCTGCCAGTCGATCAAAACTAGAACGAATCCAAGAATTGGAAAATGCACGGCTGGAAGAGAAAACACACTCACGTCCCATTAGGATATTTCCGGATAAGCGTAGCGTTCTTGCGCAATACTTGACATCTTCCGTAGCCACGGTCCAGACTAGCCTAGAGCAATGTCCGATGAGCGTCAGAGAGAAAGGAAAGAGGACACATACTTTGTTGAGAATCAGGGCGTCTTCGATGTCGTACCCCGAATAGCTCATGACAGCTACCGTCGCGTTTTGGCCGGCAGGCAGACGATCGTAGCCGACCAATTCAATGGTCTTGGTCTTGACCATCGGTTGTTGAGGGTAAACGGATAGATAGAGAAGCGTGTCGATCCTATTGAATTGGTTATACCCGATCGCGCCAATCGCTTGTTTGCCCATGGCACACTGGTACGTGTTTCGTGGAGATTGATTATGATGGGGATATGGAATGAGTCCGGCGACAGCGCCTAGGATAGTAAACGGTTCGATCTCTAGATGTGTCGTCGCAGGAACGATATCCGATTCATACAATGCAGTGTACGAGTCGTTCTCTTCATTGACATCGAGATACTCCACGAGGCCGCGGCGCAAAAAGTCGTCAAACGACATGTTTCCGGCTTTCAATTGCTGGGCCGGTCCAAGTCACGTCAGCAATCATGACACCCGATGCGAAAATGGCGTACGTACAACAATATGCTCCGAGGCGACTTTTGAGACCGCGTTTTCAACAATGATCATTGGCCGACATATTCGCCCTCCGTCACTTGCGATGTGAACGGCGTGATGGTGGTGATTTACATAGATGCTCACAAACTCGCTCACACGGCCAGCCCTGCGCAGCCTTCGGAAGTTGGCAACAAAACGGGTCGGATACCGCGTTAAACCAACGATCGTTCCGTTCACGTTGACGACAAAGGTATGAGGACCATATATCTCTGTCCCGGTGGCCAGGCCAATATCTTTATGGCACCATCAATGGATTGGCACGAGATAATGATAGTTGTGTGCAAACCTTCCACTCCGAGCATAAAGGCCAAACGTATGATGGGTTCCTCCTCCACGTCCGTTGTGATGTGCGTCATGAGTGCAAGATTTTTGACGAGACCACAAGCCTCGCCTTCTGGAGTATCACTGGGACAAAGCATGCCCCACTGGCTAGGCTGCAAGGCACGTGGTCCACTGACCTTGCGCGTTTTCTCGAATTGAGACGATATACGGGTCATCATTCCGAGGGCAGATATGAAGCTCAGTCGACTGAGAACGTGAGTGACACCCGCTCTCTCCATCTTGAACCGCTTTAAAGACCAGTTTCCGGTAGAAATCGCACGAACGAAGCCAGAGGTGATGTGATCACCCTGAAACTGCATGGTGTTGAACGCATCGAATTCGTTCGTCCGTGACGGTTTTTTCAGGACTTTGTCAATCGCAGATTTGAGGTTTGCATTGAAGGTCTTGAAGAGATCCTCAAAGAGCAGCGCCAACAGCTGACCTGCACTTGAAATCGAGGTCGCATGAGCATTCGAACGAAACACCTGGGGTAGCACATACAGCTCTAGGCGTTTATTACCAACATAGTCGCGATCGTCGACCATTTTTTCATCATCCATGGCCATGAGAACACGGCGGGTCATGGTCGCGACGAAGATAGCCTTTGACCTAAAATCTAATCCGACGACAGGCACATGGGCTAGCACGATCGTCGCTAGTGCCTCGAGCGCTTCTTCCCAGGCTGGTCTTCGCGGGCCCACAACCTTGCGATTAACCTTTACTCTCGATCCGATCCATTCCAGAGCCTGGTGGCGGGTGAATATACCGAGTTTAGCGGCTTCTTCTAGATTCGCAGCAAAGGCGGACTTGTAGGCTTCGGTGGTGCCAGCAGTGAGGAGAAGGATTTCCTTGTCCGATTGAATACCGAGGGCTTTGAGAGCGATCACGACCGGAACGTCTTCGTGAATGGAGTTGTGACGAAGGTATATCTTGCCCTTTTTAGTAGCTACATAGGTTTTGGACTTGAGACCGCCGTGAGTCGAACTAGATGGAGTGAGGGACGATCCAATGAAATATGGAGAGCTGACGCTCACGAAGTGCAGGAAGCTTGAACGACGCCTTTGACAGGATCTGTCTCGACGATGATGCGGTTCTTGCTCAGTTGCTCCTGGACGAGGATGACCTTTTCTGTGCCTTTTACGACAAAGTAGCCGCCGGGATCGAGAGGACATTCGGACATGCGGGCAAGCTGGGCCTCGGAGCGTCCGGTCAAGATGCACTTGTTGCTACGAAGCATGATGGGCAGACGACCAATGTTTACGTTTGGCCTCCTGACGACGTTCTTGCCGCGGGTATACTGAACCGTGACGAGGATAGGTGCACTGTAGGTGATGTCACGCAGCCGACATTCGTGGGGGGTGATGCTCTTGTCGATAGCGTCGAGATCGGTGCGGTCAGGGAAGCCGACGTGGATGTCGGTGTATTTGAGCCAGAACCTCGGATCGACATCCGAGGTGACTTTGTTGTTGGCTTTGACGATGTTTTTGATGTCGGTGTCGACAAAGTAGTTGAACGAGTCGATGTGCTGCTTGACGAGACCCTTGACTTTGAGGAAAGCGGGCAACAGGAGCCATTTGTCCTAGTGCAAGTGAGTGTGCGAGTTGCAAAGAGACGATGAAGGGTCACCTCGACGTTTTTTATCGGGTCGACGATACCGAGGCCACGCCAGTTTGGGCGGGCCAAGTGCTGCCAGTTGTCGTCGTCGTCGTCGATGCCGTCGACGCCCATGGGTAAGGAGGAGAGGGTGTGACCCCGAGCACCTCTTGGGGTGGCCGGGTTCCTACCAGGTTAGCCCATTTGTGAGGTCATATTCTCACAATCTCACAAATGAATCTCTCCGATTCAAGATTGGCAAAGTTTCCCTTCCCTTCTCCCCTTTACTCCCACTTCTCGACCTTCTAGATCCTCAATGACATCAATACCTAGCTCCCCCAAATTCTCGCTAGCGTATCTCCAGGCTATGCGTGATGTTCGGTATCAAATGGGTCCGTCTCGTCCCTCCCATTTTCCCATTCCACGCGCTTACATGACCAAAGTGGCCGCGTTCACTTTCTTGATCTGGGATTTCTTCTTGACATTTGCCGACGAGGTGGAATATATCTGGCAGTAAGGCCATGCAAGTCATCCATATCTCCATCTCATTCTTAGCAGCATGCGACGTTCCGCGTTCAAATGGCTCTATTTTTATTTCCGTTATGTCCTGCTAGCTGCACAAATGTAGGTCAAACGTCACACTCTCTGTAAGCATATCGGGATGGCCAGTGTCTTGTTAGATTTCACCTCGCTGCCTCGCCGCTCTTGTCGTCAGGTCGCTTGCCAGATTCACTGTGTACGGCATTTTATCGATACTCGATTCTCATCATACAACTTTCGCTTTGTATGATTGAGAGCATTCTAGCTGCCAGAGGTAGGCTCCTGCGACTTTATAAATCCATGTCTTTTTGACTTTTCAAATTCAGTTTTTGCTCTGTTCAATAGAAATCGCAAAGTGGGCGTTTTTCTATTTACCTTGATCATATTTCAGTCAGTTATGGCTGCATCGACTGTCATCCGAGGCTCTTCAGTCGAGTACTATGAAGCTTGTATTCTCGCTCGTCCGCCAGCGGACATGACAAATATTCTCACGTAAGCTTTCTGGCTTTGCAATGCGCCCTTGTAGGCTGACGTCGTACCTCAGGATTGCTACCATGATTGTCCAGAGCATCCTTATGGGCATGTTCGCCTTCAAACATTTTATCGGGACTAGACTAGGGTGGGGAAGGACGCCTCTTTTGTCATTTCTCGCCAGGGATGCTACGAGTACTTATGCTATCATGTTTCGTGAGTCGTCCTGCAAACAGTCGATTGCATACAACTAAATGCGAGTCGGATGGGGCACTTCAGTGCTTTGTGGAATCTCTCTCACAATCTGTGGGCTCGACGATATGCGAATTATGAGCACCCAATAGTACGTCTTGCTGCCTCACTTTTCAAAGTCAGTGGAATGACGATTCAACTGAAGTTGGGGAATATCATTATTGTCTACCATCGTAAGTAATATTCATCGATCACAAACCGCATACAGAGATCTCAAAAACTGACAGGGTTGTCGTCTCATTTCAAACATGGAACGCTTCGCGAGAAAGTACCCTCTGAACGAGGACATATTATTAACGAGCAATATCTCCATGTAATGTAGCATTTCCAAAGACTTCAGTTAAGCAATGAGTGAAACTCGCGCCATGCCAGCGATATTTCACATCCCTATTGACACGTCGCACTAATAAAGGCATGATGGCATCAGCGTGTGGGAACGGCGTTACGGCGGCGTTAGGCGGCGCTCTCCTTTGTCAACGTCAGGGATCAGCAAACCTGAAACCACGAGAAACACGCGAATTTTTTGCTTCCCATCAGGAACAAACAAGAGACCTTCCTTTTCCGATTTGGTCCCATTTTAACGTGGAGGAATGTCTCTGAATTGTAACGTCATCATGGAGCCTGTCCTTGCCAATGCTAGACCGCCGACGCTCCTGACGTGGGAGTGATGCAGGGCTGCTGGCTCCGGGGTTTCCGTGATGAAGAGGGACTACTTAGCACCGACTCTGCTCCTGAGTCTCTTCTGCAATGACCTCAATAGATATGCACGTGCATGTGATAGTCCCAGTCTTTGCAGGCGCTGTTCGTGATGTGCGCTGCCATTGCAGTAGGTTCGAAAGCTGAAACAGTTTGTATGATGCTAATACGACATCTAGTCGCTTCGCTCACTCTTCTGGTCTGGCACTCCATTGTAACGTTTGATCAAGATGTTCAATATATTTGGACGTACGTTTCATGTCTGGCTATCATCCATGTAGCTAGATCAGGTTCCTAATTTGGTGTCTTTGACACGTAGCAGAGCGTGTTCAAATGGATCTTCGCTATGCCGCTATATTTGGCCATGTGTGAATGCATTGCAGCACGCCCTGTATGCTTTTTTTTCACTCATGTCGAATTAGGATGCCCAACATCGTCTTTGAAGCGTTGGCGGACGCAGCAATCCCCGCATGCTTTGTTGCATGTGGTATGCATTACCGTGGCTTTCACGCAGGCGTTCTCAAATTTATTCTGGCCGCTCGTGGTAAGTCCAGAATCTGTCAGGATATGGAACTCGGCTGGACAAAGTCCACAGTATATGCATTGTACAACCAATCCAAGAGGATGGCTTTCTTACTGTTGATCTTGATCTTGGCGGAGATCGCATCGACAGCGAGAACGCTATGGTTGTTCAAACCCGTCGACTATTATGGAACGTGCCTCCTAATGCTACCACCCAAGAACGGCAGGGATCAGAGGTGGGTCGTACCTCCGCCGTTCGCTGTGAACGCTTGATAACCAGTGGGTGCTACTCAGCATAGTAGGATTCTCTCCCAAGGACTTTACATCCGGACCAGAAGCCATCACATCGTCGACTGAGGAACGAAGGTGAGAAAGCTGTCTCAAGAAGTTTAAATGCGTTCATGCCGGAAATGTCCAGTTCATTGCGACGCGAGCGTGTGCAATTGAAGACATGTTTGCCCATTGACTCGGACGCATGGACGAGGCTGTGACGTTTATAATGGGACACACTGCAGGCGTGCCCTTTATCCTTCCAGTCTTACCCTTCTACCACCACTTCCCCAGCATTCTCCTAAACCGCCTTACTCTTTCTCGTTGGTCAAGTGAACGCAAATGAGTTCAGAAGGTACTCGTCGCTTCGTTTGTCGGAAAAGAGAGCAGCAAAATAATGCCTCTATCAGTTTCATGTTTGCTTTCTCGGGCGCTATCCATTCGCGACCAGTTTAACAGGGAGGGCGGGCGCCATCTCATCGATGAGGCGATCGCGCTTGAATTTTGCTCACCCGACCATCCCATGCGAGCGGACTCTCTGTCGGATCTATCAGTTCATCTTTCGGATCGGTACGTACTGATAGGAGATATGAGGGACATCGAGGAGGGCATTGTTCGTGACCGCAAAGCATTGGAGCTTCGTCCTCCGGGGCACCCTGATCGCTATTTATCTTTGGGCAACCTTGGCTGTCGTCTTGCCACTCGGTATCACCAACTTGGGGCAACAGACGATCTTGATGAAGCCGTTGCCCTGCACTCGTCCCTTGTCCTCCGGGGCACTAAGGCCGGTCAAGATCGTTGAATAACCTTGGTAATAATCTCCAGGACCGGTACTGGAAGCTCATTGCCATAGAAGACTTGGATGACAGTATTTCCTTTTATCGAGATTCACTGGCCCTTCATCTACAAGGACACCCTCTCCACTCAACTTTGTTGAACAGTCTGGCAAGTGCTCTCCATACCCGGTACAAAAAACTTGGTCCAATAGATGATCTGGATGAGGTAATTGTGCTCAATGAAGAAACTCTTGGTCTTCGTCCACCAGGTCATCCACTTCGTTCACACTCGTTGTACAGTCATTCAATCTATCTTCACACCCGGTACGCGATATCTGGAAAAATAGATGATTTCGACAAGGTAATTGAGTTCGAAGAAGAAGCACGGTCTTCATCCGCCGGGTCATCAATATCGCTCAAAATCATTGAACAATCTTTCAGTCGATTTTTACACTCGGTACACGAAATTGGGAAATATAGATGATTTGAACAGGGCAATTGTGCTCAGTAAAGAAGCACTTGGTCTTTTCCTACTAGGGCACCCTGATCGTTCACTATCCTTGAAAAATCTTGCGGTTTACCTTTGCAATCGCTTCACACGCACTCATATGTCCCAGGACAAGGATGAAATATTCAGCATCTACAATCAACTTACAGAGATCACCCACACAGTGTCATCTGTTGATCTGTCTGCTGCTGAACATTGGATCAGTGTAGCTGAGGATGTCAAGCACTCCTCAACGGTCCTTGCATACGAAAATTATCTTCGACTACTCGTCCATCATTTGGCCGCTTTGCCATCAGTGCCACAACATCTCAGCTCGTCAAAGACCTCACATCATCACTCGCACTGGACGCCTTTTCCGCCGCTCTCTGGAATCAGTTGGTTACCAAAGCTGTCGAGCTTTTGGAACAGGGATGCGGTGTCTTCTTGAGCCAGCTTTCTCGCCTTCGTTCCTCAGTCGACGATGTGATAGCATCCGGTCCGGATGGAAAGACCTTGGGAGAGAGGTTTTTACACTTGAAGTCGGACATCCGCAAGACGCTCGAATCATCCGGTGCAAATCAGCATGATCGTGTTTGTCACTTAAACGTCGAGCTACAGAGGGCAGTGTCGAATATTCGCAGGTTGCCCGGTTTCTCAGATTTCTTCCTACCACCACTCTTCTCCCACCTCCGGATAGCTGCGATTGACGGTCCTGTCGTGATCGTCAATGCGAGCAAGTACGGTTGTGACGCCCTCGTTGTCTTCTTCGAGCGCGCTCCCGTTCATATCCCACCGCGGATTACAAGCGATGAATTCCGTGCCATGATGTCGGAGCTCCATAGGTTGACGAAGCAGACGAAATTTACCGATATGGGAAAATATTTTGCAGCTCTCATGCGGGAACTCTGGAACAGGGTCGTTTCCCCAATCGTCGACGTCCTCAAAACGAATCATCCACTCCAATCACGCATCTGGTGGTGCCCCACCGCTGAATTCTCCGTCATTCCTTTGCATGCTGCAGGCATGTATAGGAAGGGTCAACCTAGATTCTCTGATTTCTACATCTCGTCGTACACCTCCACGCTCAATGTGCTCATTCAAGCTAGACAGCACCCGCTGTCGAACTCTCGGGCTGAAGGGAGATGTTTCATCGGGATCGGTCAGGCGACAGCTGCCGGGGAGAGCGAGCTTCATTCGATAGGGGACGAGCTGACGGATATTGGAGAACGAGTCGACTGTCATGCCATGTTCACGCGTATGGAGGGGTCCGAGTCGAGCATCGAAGCGGTGATGGAAGCCCTCGGGCACAACGAATGGGTTCATCTGGCCTGCCATGGCCTTCCCAACCGGAAACAACCGTTCGAGTCCGCATTCGGTCTTTATGATGGAAAGTTGACGGTCGAACGTCTCCTCCATTGCGACCTGTGGAACGCCGAGTTTGCTTATCTGTCCGCTTGTCATACGACGGTGGGAGACGAGGACTGTCTGGACGAAATGATCCATCTCGCGTCGGCGATGCAGTTTGCAGGGTTCCGTTCGGTGATTGGGACGACGTGGGCGGTGGACGACGAACAGACGGTCAAGATCACGTCCAAGTTTTATGAGAAAATGGTCGACGAGTCTGGTCGTCTGGATCATACCCGTGCGGCGTATGCGCTGCACCATACGATGAGGGAGTTGCAGGGTTTATCATTTGATCAGAGGATTTTGTATGTGCATTTCGGAGCCTAGTTCGAGTACGTGTCTCCTTTCTGCTTACTCACTTTCGATTGATCATACTTTGTTGTTTGCTATGATATTCTTCATCGCTCTGTTACAGTCTCACAATGTTGTGTTATGTTTTCGTTTCGCTGGCGTCAGGTGCCCTGTATTCACCATCTTGTATCACGGGTACCATGTTTTTCTTCAATTCACGTTTTTATACAGCCTCGTAAGACTACCATTACATGTTAATCTGTACAGTTTGTGTCCTTCATCGATTTCCTAGTCACCCTTTTCTCTCCCCAGATATTCTGACATATCTGTGTACGGGCGATACTGCTCGGCATCCTCTCGACTCCTACAAACCGCGAGCAACTCCATCGGTTCAGACCGATCAGATTGGTTGCATGGTGATGCTCGACACCCAATGGTATTCAAATAGATCACGAGCGCAAACAAAAGACGATTCCTGGACGAGAGGACCCCCTATAGTCGGGCCAGTGCAGTACGGGACGAAAACTGGGTTTCGCTTTTCTTCAGGGACGGATCTGTACCGCGGCCGTAATTCTTAAGAACCGACGTCCAGCATTCGGTTCGATAGCGATGTGCCAGAACAAACCTAATCGGACCGACGTTCGAGTTCTCTTTTTACAGTTGACGTCGGACATCCGCGGGACGCTCGAATCATCCGGTGCAATTCAACATGATCGAAGCGTCCCAGCTCGTCCTCACCAACGGTATCACCGTCCTAGAACTGGACACGATGGGTTGGCAAGACCGATCCGGTGGGATGCCATCGGGAGCGTCGTTGTCTCAGTGACTTCTGATCGCTTGGCGCCCGACGGTCTTGGTTTCCCCGAAGCCGTGTGTGCTGACGTATGCTTCAAGATCTGGCGACGGCTTCCCCCCTAGCCGAGGTCTTTGACTAGTATCCAACCGACGAAAAAGGAATGGCACACTCTTGGTCCCCAGATCCTCCAATCACAGAGCACGAAAAGCACACGAAAGAGATGTTAAGCGGTAACGTTATAAGTCAGCTTTGCAGATAAGTTTATTCTTGCTTACTGTAACGCGCCGCCGTGATGCACCGCGGTCGTTCAATCCATAGCATCACCATCTTGGCATCGTAAAATACTGCATGCTTCAACTGTTTCAAATAGCAGATACGGTCAATCGAGCACGTAATTTCGAGTTCGCATGCCGAGCTCTTGAGTATTCGTTCCAAAGTTCCCCTTTGCTTCCGCTGCATGGCAATAATGCCATACTAAGGTGTACCTTCTTAAGTCTCGGGTTCAGTCAGTACAACCACGCCTGACGCAACATCAAAAGGCACCACGACGCCTTGATTCATACTGATTGACTTTGATCCTTGCGCACTTGAGTCGCCCTTGAAAAAAAAGTCTATCTGAGTCGCCACTCAGCATCAGCAACACAAACTTGCTGTCCGTTCTTGGCAGCACGACAAAAATCTTGGATACCACTGTTCGTCTGGGAGTCCATGTTCGTGATAGGCTCCTGCCAGCAACTTGTGTCTCGATGATCGCGGCTGTTGGTAAGAAGGGAGTGGTGGCGCACGATTGCGTAATCATTAATGAGACGGTCGTGGCGTCGGCTCCTACGAAATACAACTTACTGCCAGTGAGTACACGCTCAGGCCGCGACTCCAGAATCAAATCTTGAATGCTTACTGTAATCTTGTAGCAGATGTCATGAGGCTATGTATGACCCTTGCTGTTCCTGCTTTTTCCCAGGACACAGGCCTTGATGCGGCTGAGTTTGGCGGCTCTGGACACAGCCTGAGTCGTTGAGTGTCTTTGTTTTCTCAACGCGTTGACGCTGTTCAACCCAGGTTTAGCCCAACCCTTGAAATTTTTTGCTTCGCTTCACTCAGCGCTGGCCCCACGCTCGCTTGTGGAGTCGGTGAGTGCATGTGATCTAAAGCCAATATCTGACTAAACTTTCGGGTGATTAGATTCTGTAACACATCCTCGAACATTGATGACTTCTGTAACCGGGAATTCGCAGAATGTGTCTACAGACGCAGCCAAAGTTTTGGATCTTGTCGGGGAGTTCTGCTCAGGCTTGTTTAATCAAGGAGAAGGACTGTCTTTTTTAGAGGATGCCATCGCCGCTCGACGTGCCGCTTTGCAACTTATCTCGCCAATAGATCCCTTTCGATTATGGACATCTACTGATCTTGCGGTTCATTTGTCTACTCGGTATGGACAACTGGGGTCGATGGCCGACCTCGAAGAGGCCATCGTGATCCATCAAGATGTCCTTGCTCTTTGCCCACCAGACCACATTCTTGGACCCACGTCGATGAATAACCTCGCCTCTTGTCTCTATACCCGGTTTGGCCAGCTGGGGGTGATAGGTGACCTTCAGGATGCTATCGCGAAGAACAGGAGCGCATTAGAACTTCGCCCACCAGGCCATCCCGATCGTTCCATGTCGTTGAATAACCTAGCAGGCTGTCTCTACACCCGCTATGGCAAACTTGGTGCGATTGGCGACCTCTGGGAAGCTGTAACTCTCATGAGGGGTGCACTGGAACTCCGTCCAGTCGGCCATCCTGGTCGTTCCATAACACTGAACAACCTCGCAAGCTATTTGTTCACCCAGTATAATAGTGTTGGGGGGAAGGAGACCCTTGACGAGGCTATTTCGATGCTCAGAAATGCACTGGATCTTCGCCCTCATGGTCATCCTGATCGCTCCTCATCACTTTACAACCTTGCACTCGGTCTTTCCACTCGATACAATCTATCGGGCGCGACAAATGATTTGGAGGAAGCCATCACGATGCATAGAGATGCGCTTGAACTTCGCCCACACAACCATCCTGATCGCTCCGTGTCGTTGAATGGCCTCGCCATCTGTCTCAACACACGTTTCAACAAATTAGGGCTGATGGAGGATCTTGAAGAGTCCATCATGTTGCATAGGAGTACTTTGGACCTTTGTTCTCCTGGTCATCATCTTCGATCCTCGTTAATGACCAACCTTGGAGTTTGTTTCTCCACACGGTACAGCAAGCTGGGAGAAATGGAGGACCTTGATGAAGCCATCAATATGCATAGAAGTGTGTTAGAACTCCATCCACCAGGAAATCCATCTCGCTTTACTCCATTGCATAATCTCGCGCTCTGTCTTTACATCCGCTATAATCAACTGGGATTCATTGGCGACCTTGAAGGTGCCATCGCAAAGTTTAGGGATTCACTTGATCTCATGCAGCCTGGCAGTCCCAGCAGATCCTTATTGCTGAATAATCTCGCAAATTCCCTCTTCGCCCGATTCGAAAAATTGGGAATGATGAGCGACCTCGAGGAGGCCCTATCAGTCCACAGAGACGTACTAGAATCTCGTCCATTGGGTAACCCTTTTCGACCCTCGTCAATGGACAACGTCGGGATGTGCCTGTCAACTCGGTATGGCCTGCTTGGAAATGCGTGCGACCTCGAGGAAGCCATTGAAATGCATAAAGCCGCATTGGCACTCCGCCCTCCAGGTCATCCTGATCGCTCCTTGTCATTGAACAATCTCGCCCTTTGTCTCATGACTCGGTATAATCATCACGGCATGCTGACCGACATTGAGGAGAGCATTGGCTTGTACCGAGAGGCATTGGAGCTTCATCTGCAGGGCCACCCTCATCGCCCTGCGTCATTGGATAACCTCGCCATCTGCCTCTGGAAACGCTATATCCAACTGGGAGTCATGAGTGACCTCGACGGCGCTCTCACGATGCATAGAGAGGCACTGGACCTTCGACCATTGGGGAATCCTGGTCTGCCCCCCTCGCTGGATGGCATTGCAATTTGTCTCTTTCACCGTCACCGCCGTCTGGGGTTTATGAGCGATCTCGAGGAAGCCATCGAGATAAGCGGAAATTCGCTACGACTTCGACCCGAGGGACATCCGAGTCGCTTCATAGCATTGCATATCATTGGGGGTTTGCTCGTCGATCGCTTCAGGAGGCTGGGTAATGTGAATGACCTCGAGGAAGCTCTCGTGAAATATCGAGAAGCTCTGCGACTTCAACTGCCGAACCAAACTACCCGCGCTGGAATATTGATTCCCTTTGCGGAATGCCTATTCGTTCGTTATAGCAAGCTAAAAGAGACGGATGACCTCGCAGAAGCAACTGCAAGTTATAGGGAGGTTCTCGAACGCTGTGCACATGGCCATCCTATCCGAGGTACGGCTGTACACTGGCTTGCCACTTGTATGATTGCCAAATCCGAACAGTCTGGTGTGATGGATAATCAAGAGCAGGTATTCGATCTCTATACTACTCAGCTCTCGGGTGTTCGTTCAACTCTTTCCGAGTCCAATTTGAAGGCTGCCAAAACGTGGGTAGAGGCTGCTGAAGAACGTGGCCACCAATCTACGGTCTTGGCCTACCGAACGTCACTCTCATTCTTGGTGCATCACCTTGCTACGCTTCCGCCTTTGTCACAGAACCTCGCAGCGCTCAAGATTCACACATCTTCCCTCGCTATCGATGCCTTTTCGGCTTGTGTTCGCCACAAGCAACTCACCGACGCGATTGAACTTGTCGAACAAGGCCGTAGCGTCTTTTGGACGCAACGCCTCCGCCTCCGCTCTCCTCTTGATGACCTCGCTGACTCAGGAAGCGATACAGGAAGGACACTGGCAGAAAGATTCACAGAATTGAGCTCACTCCTGCGCAACATTCTTCATTCTCCATCTCTCAATTCCGAGCATTCCGCATCTCAGCATGACCAAGCATGGCATCTCAACGCTCAGTTGCAAAATGTCGTGGACCATATTCGTGAATTACCAGGCCATTCCCGTTTTCTCTTGCCCATGCTCTTCTCCGATCTTCGCAAGGCAGCAATAGGAGGGCCCGTCATCATCGTGAATGCGAGCAATTTCAGCTGTGACGCGGTGATTGTTCTGTTCGAAGGCGATCCGATTCATATCCCTCTTGAAATCACCAAAACGCGTCTTCGCGAACTGTCATTGGATCTTTATTATCTGGTATCTTATGTCAAAGAACGTGTGGAGTACTACGAAGTCGCGAATAAGCTCGCCGTGATTCTGCGAGAACTCTGGGTTGATGTCGTTCTCCCCGTTGTCACAGTTCTTGAGACCTTTTACCCCCATGATTCACGCATCTGGTGGTGTCCAACAGCCGAATTCGCGGAGTTGCCCTTGCATGCCGCCGGGGAGTATCGGAAGGATAAACCGAAACTGACGGATCTGTACATTTCATCGTATACGCCGGCCTTGACGGCTCTCATCCGTGCAAGGGAAGAGGGCGCAACAGATACCATCTCTGAAAAACCGGTATTTCTCGCCATCGGTCAAGCCAAGGTTGAAGGGCTAGAAGATCTTGTTTCTGTCCCTAGCGAGCTCGCCCACATAGCGGAACGTATTGCACCACTTGGGACACTGACGACCATCGCAGAGGAGAATGCCAGCGTACCAAAGGTGATCGAAGCGCTGAACAAGACCGAGTACGTCCACTTTGCCTGCCACGGCTTCCCGGACCAGAAATTGCCGTTCGAGTCCGGATTTGCGCTGCACGGCGGACTGTTGCGGATCGAGGACATCATGCGGTGTGACCTGCGGCAAGCGCGCTTTGCGTACTTGTCTGCGTGCCATACCACCGCTGGAGACGAGGAGGGCACGGACGAGGTGATTCATCTTGCTGGGGCGATGCATTTCGCGGGGTTCCGTTCTGTGGTTGGGACGATGTGGGCTGTGGAGGATAGATTTGCCGAACAGGTCACGTCCATGTTTTATGAGGATATGGTGGACGAGAATGGTCGTCTGGATCACACACGCGCGGCGTATGCGCTGAACAAGACGATGCGGCGCATACGGAAGGTACATCTTGACCAGCGAGTCATGATGGTACATATAGGTGTTTAGTTACGATCTTCACGGGTTGGGCCATGGGTACACCGATTCTGGTTTCGTCTAGGGATTTGTTGCGTTTGACTGTACAGTAAAACTCTCCGATTGCAATGCCTATTATCGTACATGCTCCGAATCCTTGAGTGCTAGGTGGAAGTAACCTTAACAACAATAGGGCAATTGGACGGGCTATAACAAGGGCGAGTTTAACTGCTACACCAACTGACAGCGAAATATGGACGGCGCACTCCATCCAATGCGTTCAAATGGCATGATAGTAATGTGTCCCACTGTTCAACCCACCGAGGTCGGAGCAGACCGAATAGATCGACCACAGGCCCTTCTTCTCCTTCTTGCGAGCATTGTCGGTCGTACTCTGGTTCTCGTCGGCGGCCAAACCTCCTTTCTTCCTGGCGTTCTCAATGCTCCGCTTCCACGAGCCTCGGCGCATTGTACCCTTGGCTGCGACGTCCGAGGTGGCTCCGGCATTGGCTTTGACATTGCGTACGCTGAGCCGACGAGTGCGCGAGGTGCTTCGCACCACAGTATCTGCAGATCGACCCGTGGTCCTCCTAGACGCTGATGCCTGTCTCCGAACGTGAACCTTTCTCGGGATCTTTGACTCCAAGACGCCCGTCCGCTCGTGTGGTATCGCCGGCAAGTCTTTCTCCACCTTGGCAGGCTGTTCGAGCGCGTACCTGTCGTCGAACGGGGAGAGCAACGCTTCTTCTTCTTCGTCGTCCACCCACTCCTCCGAGTGCCCAGGATCGTTGTGCGTGGCAAGATCCACCTCTGCCCGAGTTTCCGGGGAGTAATCCAGGCAGGTTTGTATCGCGTCGAGGTTCGCCCGGCTCGGACCACGTATATCGAAGAGTCCCCGAAGGCGTGGAGATACGACAGACAAACGAGAGTTGATCGGGGTGTTGGTAGGGCACGCGGGGCTATATGGCGACTTGTCGTCGGAATTCAGCCCCATGATGAGGTACTCGAGTTCCTTGAGCGCCTGACGTTTGCGCTGGACACGCTCCTCGACGGTAGAGCAGAGGTCCTCGAGCTCCTTGAGTTGTTCGAGAAAGAGGTCTGCAGTCGCGAGAACGTCGTCGACGGAGTGTTGGGCTTTGGCGTTTGAAGTCGTCCTCTGTGCAGACAATTCGATGGCCTTGATGGGCGATTTGAAAGGATCGGCCTCGCAACGCGGTTTGGCAGGCATGCTGAGCCAAGTGGTCTGTGGAACGGCGCGAGGTTGGGTCCAACTTGAAGT